>MU678964.1:0-29177 GCA_026770625.1 Nicotiana glauca | reverse complement strand
GGGGGGGGGGGGGGGGGGGGGGGGGGGGGTTCAGCACGAGATCTTTGCCATGTGATTGTGTTTAGTGTTATGCGTGGGGAGAGAAATAAGGATGGCGTTTTCTCGAGTTGTCTACGTGGAAAAATAAAGGTGATGATATGCGCATGTAGAAAACTAAAGAGGATATTTTATTATTATGTGCATATGCGACAAAACAAGGGTTGCATTGTGGGGATGTTATGTGATGGCTTGGAGCTATTTTACTGTTTATATTTATATGGTGGTACGAGAGTGACACTCTTGAATGTGCATGTGACTTCTTTATGTGTGTCATATATTTAGTTGCATTGCATCTAACATGTTAATATATGCATCTGTTATTATTTGATATTCGGTTGTAAATATGGATTTATCTATATGGAGTTGATATCTCATATTTTGTTCATTGTTAGTAGCATATCGGATTAATGTGATATGAAAGTTGTCATCGTGCATTGATATATTTGATTCATGAAAAGTTCTCTTGAACGTGTTATTTGACAATTGATACGGAACTTGAAAATTTCTCTTGGACGTGTTATTTGACAGTTGATACGGAACTTGAAAATTTCTCTTGGACGTGTTATTTGACAATTGATACGGAATCAGATCGTGTTGGGCACAGGTTTACAGTCATGTGTGATTATTGAGAACATATATTATATGGTGCATACCTCTTTGTGAGCGGGGTTGGTGCAGGTTATATTTGTGGAACATGTGTAATTGGTAGAGCTTTTTATTGCCTTATCCCAGTTGTGCACCTTTACAACACCTTTACTGTTAATATTCTTTATTTTGTTACTGTCTTTCTGGAATTTTTTTTATGTATTATACTAGTTATTGAGTTGTACAGGTTCTGCAAAGTGAGTATCTTTTGACTTAAAAATCTCCTCACTACTTCTCTGAGGTTAGCCAAGATACTTATTGAGTACATATGGCAAATTGTATTATACTGCACTTTTGCACCTTGCACATAGCTTCTTGGAGCTGAGCTGATATAAATGATGAAGTGATGCATTGAAGTTGTAGTTGCGTCCCAGATTCAAGCTACAATTTTTTCATGGTAGATTGAGACATTTTTCTATTTATGTAACCTTCAAATAGATGTTGTAGTTATTTCTTTTACCAACTTTATAAATCCAAATCATAGTGGCTCATGACTAGTACTACCAGCCCTCGAAATAGTTGTATTGAACTCTTTCGCAATTTTATTAATAATCTTGATGATTCCGCATTATAGTAGTGACTTATACTGTTTGGTTTACCTAGCCGGTAGGGTTAGGTGCCATCACGGCTCGACTGAATTTTGGATCGTGACATAATCTTTGTACAATATAAGCTAAAGGATAAAGCTAGTAGCTTTACCAAAACACATTTCTAGCCAGAGACAATCTTTGTAATATAACGATATATATTTCATCCATTGTCTCAATATGATATTATTTTCGGCAAATCTCTTTAAATCTCAACAAGTTTCTTTGAGACGTGGAGGAGAACAATGCATTATTGATAATAATTTTTGCTCCCTTATCAAAAATGTACTGGCTTTTCCGGAGTCTTCTATCAAATTTGCATTGCCAGAAATTATACTAGTATTTGTATTTCCTTTAAGCAAATATAAAAAATATTTTTGATCTTTGAATAGCATGTGTATCTTCGGAATTGGTCTTTGACATATTTGCGAGATACTCTTCAAATACATAAAGAAAACCAACATTATATTACGTATCATTACCAAAATAAAGTATAACTTACTTTACATACATACAGACGATCGAAAATTAAAACATTTAAGCTTCTTGACCCATTATATATTATAAGTATTATTTATATTTCCTTCATGTTGCTCAAAGAAATCAGCTACGTCTGCATGAAATCAAATTGATATTCAGAGTAAAATTTGCTTCAATATCTCTTTATGTTGAAGTGATTGATGATAAAAATCAACGAGATGTTGAGGTGGACGATAGGTACGCGACTAGTGCCTTTTTTTTCACATCGATAGCAAGAATTTTTGAATCCTTTTTCAGCGCAGTTTCATGCTTTTTACCCTTCTTTTTCAACTAGTGATGGTGAAGGGCTTTCTTTAATGTATCAAGTTCACCAAAACTAGCATTTCTTCCACGACCATGTCCATGACCTTGACTAGAGTCATGATATTTTTCACGCACAGACCAGTGGAAATTCATATCATTCACTTATGGGAATGGTGTTGAACCTGTAGGTTGACTTTCATGATTTTTCATCAACATATTATATTGTTCATCAACAAGGTGTGAAATCCTTTCAGAATATTTTTTGAAGCACATCTCTCGATATTGTTACCGCGGGAGCATGTCCGTGGCATGAAAAGTGACGAGCATTTTTTAAGCATATCATTGCCAATACTTTTATCTCCAAACAATTTCAGTTGTGAGGTCATCTAAAACATTGAAGAATTATATTCACTGACAAATTCAAAAATCATATATTCTTATAAATGGATCCAATCATGACGAACTTGTGGAAGTACAATCAATTTCAGGTTATCGTATCCATCTTTCAAATAACTATACAATATAAGTGGATCTTTGACCGTAAGATATTTAATTTTTAAATTCTCATCATCTTGACGACGTAGGAATAACATCGATTTAGCATGATCCTGATTTGATGCTTTATTATTTTCTTTTACGGTGTCTTCAATACCCATATCATCAAGGTGGATCTCAACATCCAGCACCAAAGAAAGATAATTTTGCCCGTACTATCAAGGGCTACAAAATTTAGCTTTATAAGATTTGCCATTAATTAGAAAAGAGAGCCGATTGAAGCATACAAGGCTATACAAAATTTAATTACTATTTCAAAAGACATTATGGCCACAATTAAATTAAAGTATGAATTCTAGTTAGCAATTAATTTTCTAAATTAGACAATATGAAGGCTATACAAGATAAACGAGGGAGTGCTTACAACAACCCAGTAAAATCGCACAAATGGGGTCTGGGGAGGATAGAGTATACGCATACCTTACTTCTACCCCGAAGGAGTAGAGAGGCTGTTTCCGAGGGACCTTCGGCTCAAAAAGACAAGGAGCACTTACACAAATATTCTAAAAGTATCTTTTTTTATTTATAGCATTATAGGAAGTTTTGCGTACACTCTACCCTCTCCAGCCTCTCTACTCCTACGGGATAAGGGTAAGGTCTACGTACACTATTCTACTCGGTTGTTGTCACTATAGTATAACATTTTAGGAAAAACAAAAACAAAACATTAGTTCTACTGCAGTTCGCAAGCTAAACTGTATGGTTGGAACTTTGGAACTAACAGCAATTATTTTGGTAAGAAAAGAAAAGAAAACGAAGGCGGCGCAAAAGATGGGCATTCATGGAAACATATATGTGGCTAAAATGAGTTTACTAAAAGTGATTACAATAATCGGTCCAACATTTAAAAAGAAAAAGCTTTTCTAATTTTTTTAACGAGCATTGCTGCTCAAGACTATAATACAGTATAATGTATTTATCATTGGAAGGACAATTGATGGCAAGTGTTGTTCGTTATGCAGGAACGTGGATTACATACAACATAACATATATACATAGACAATAGTACTTACAAGACCCATAAACCAAATTAGTAGGCTTCCAGGTACTTGTTGAATCCTCCCTCTGATGCTCGGCTAGTAAGGGCTGGTTTCATAGTAACAATGGCAGACTCATTTGCTCCAGCTCTTAGAGCAGCCCTTCCAGCTTCCAAGAACCTATTGACTGCATCCTCTACGTATCGATTAGCTTCACCAACATTCATGTTCCGTCCAATATCAGGGTAGCTTTTGAGCACATGATCACCATTAAGCTGTGAAGCAAGCTGGATCATTTCTATTTGAAATTCAGAGAGTTTTACATCTTCTCTTGGTCCCCATGGTCTTAGATTTGTCTTCACCTCGGGAAGTTTCTCTGCTCAGACATCATACGGATCAAATGATTATGATTAGCTAGGTAAATGGGTGATATGGCTCTTGTTTTATTTGAAGAATTAGGAGACTCCTAAGAAAAATGTGCATTAAGTTATTGCAAACATATAATAAATAACGAAAACAATTCCCCTTGTAACCGTTAAAGTTTGTCAATGACGGTTCACATATTACAACATAGTATTAGAGCAGGCACGAGTCCTCATTTCGAGTTACATACAGTCATCACTATACGTATTTCCCTATGTACTTGGACTAGCAAACAGAATTAGGCTTGCATGTGCAGGAGTGTGTTCCAAACCTAAAATAATTAAACAAATGTAATCCCTTTCTAACCATCAATTAAGTTTTTATTCATGCAACTCCACACAAATATAAATCATAGATCCACTCAATTCATCCAAACTGATGGTTATATCAGAGATCCAATCTGTTCTATCAACAACTCAAGCCCACATTGAAGCAATTTTCACAAATAATCAAAGATACAGCAACCCATTCTTCTTCCTCCAACATTCTAAAAGCTGTAAAAGATCAAATCAGTTTTACCATATCACACACCAGAATAAAGGATAACTCCAGCTTTCACCGATACCAGAGATGGAAAACACCCCATTGATTTAAATGACGAAAGAGAAACTACAACTCCTGCAGTAGCTAAAGTGGGAAAAAGCTTAAAAGAACACCCTCTTGAAGTCGGGAAAACGAGTTCATGCGGGAGCCCATAGTATTCCATAAGGAAGTGTAATGCAGCTTACCCAGAAAAAAAAAATTGTGTTTGCTTAGCATCATAACAAGTTTGAGAAAGAAACAGCTTTTACTAGTAATAGTAGTCATAACGCGTTAAAAGTATGAATAAACTTTTAGTAATAGAGTCTCTACCATATGTTCTTTTGAAGAATTTTAGCAGATATATTTTTACTGTATAGTGTTTCCTAAAGTATTCAACATCTAAAAGACAACCATATATATTCCATGGAACTCCTTACTTTCCGGTCTAAGTGACTATTAGTTAGTCTGTATGAACATAGAATTTTCAGTATTAAGCATGTAGTAATTGGGAAATACGCTAAATAATTGTTCATGCTTTGATGAAGTTCTACCTGGACAATCATCACGGGGAGTCTTACGCATGCGGAAATAGTTCTCAAAGCTCCCAGCCCATGCATCTCGTTTGGTTAAGAAACTCGACTTCAGATTAAAAAGTTTTTTCACAGTTGCTGGTATGGAAGAGTGCTCAAATTGTGAAGATGGGGTTGGACCATTTGCTTGATGGATCACTGCATCAAACATATTGAAAGGTAAGGTTAAACATAACTCTGATCCACCTTCACAAAAAAAGCAAATTACATATGCGCCAGTTTCTTATCATAGAAGAATATATTACCGTTTTTCCTCTGCAAGCACATAGGTTACTTGACGTATGCATCTAATGTACCATCGATTTAATTTCAATGGGAGAATATTTCACTTTAATGGCCTTGCAGAAATATTTCTTATTTTAGTAAGCCAAGTAGTAGAACCTGAGGTATGTTATACACACAGCCGCTCTAACAGGCTTAAAGTTGCTTAAGTTTAGCAGTAAAAACTCTTTGAACTACCAAAACCAAACATTAGCGCAAGATATTCTTGTAAAGTTGTAATGGCACCTCTTTTGTGTTCAACATGGTTATAACTCATAAGCTTCAACTACAGACATATAGCAATACCACGACTAGAAAGATTTCCTAGTTAATTTACAAATTTTCCACTCAAAGAATCCTAAAAACGCAACAACCCCACTGAATTCTATTCCTATCACCAGCTTTACCGCATATATTTCTCCTTATCAAATGCTAAGTAGTAAATATCAACCACAAAAGTACCTTAAACAGTTCAATTATAATGAAATGAAATACAAGTAATTAGTCAATGTAAAGCGACTCACCAGTGCCTTTGTCAATCCATGGGGAAATCAAGAAAGCAGGAACACGCACACCCAAGCGGTCAAATCTGAAGTAATATGGAGGAGGCCCTATAATCCCGTCAGGATTAGGCACCCCAGATACCGGAGTCGGTACATGATCGAAGAACCCGCCATGTTCATCATACGTAATCAACAGTGCCATTTCTTTCCACTGTGGACTTGCCCTCAGAGTCTCATAAACCTCCTTCACAAATTTCTGTCCAAGTGCAACATCGTGGGATGGATGGTCATCATTAGCCGGGTCAAGTATAATATCAAAGTATCTCTGCTCAATCACCACGTAATTTGCTAGTTTCCCATGTTTAGCATGGAGTTTGAACTTCAATGCATAATCATGAAACTTAAAAATGTGTTTGAGTTTTCTTAGTGACTTGAAAAAAAGCGTAGCTGGGATGTTTTGGTAATAAATTCCAAATGAGAGGCCATTTTCGTCTAAAGAATCGAAGATGGTCTTTTGAGGGAACCCATGGATTAAATCTTTGCGGACATTGCTGGAAGCTCCGTGTGAAGTTGCCGAGTGAACATAAAACCGGTTCGGCTGAGTTGAAGCCGGAACCGACGCGAACCACCGGTCGAACACCCCGAACTCATTCGCTAACTCCCTGTAAACCGGTAACAACTCCGGTTTAAACCCGCTCATCACGGTTTTCTCCATATCAGGGACGCCCATATTGAGAGCCTGCTGCACGAACCCGTTCATGGGAGCCGGGTTAGCGGAGGAATCATTGGACCCGAATATCTGCTCTCGAATAGCTTGAATGGAGTGACCCGGGTCGGAGTCAACGAAGACAGCATCATCGGAGACAAAGATTTTCGGGGAAGAAGGGTCGGAGGCATTGACCCGGTTAAACTCGGAGCCGTTCAGGCCGTCGATATCGGGTCGGGTCTTGTGAAGCCAACCTAGGATGTGATCAAAGGAGCGGTTTTCCATGACCAGAACGACAAGGGTCTTGATGGGTCCATCGATTTTTTGATGCTTGCGCTTGTGAAAGGGGAAGGAAGAGGAAAGGGAAGGGGATAGAAGGAGGTAAACTAAGAAGAATAAAGTGAAGCGGGTCGCCGGGAAAAGCATTTTCCGATGACGCATTTCTGTTCCGGCGACGGCAGGTCAGGATGATAATGAATAATGGATATGTACCGCTTCGGCAAGAAAAGTAAAGTGGAATTGTCAAAATGGAAAATGGCATATCCTGTGAGAATTATTTGGTACTCCTCATTTGACAGTGAACAACAACAACAACATCCCATCTAATCCCACAAGTGGGATGGGATCCTTTTGTGGGACACAGTACGACTTTTGTCTAAGCCAAAGTTATATCCGTTCTGACAGTATCTCTTTTGTTTTTGTTTTTTTCTTTCCAACGATTCGCAAATTAGTTCAAAGGAAAAAAGAGTGCAGAAATAATAATAAAAGATGCATAATGAGACAAAATTAAACGACCGCATTCAAAAGAGTTAAATCATAAAATAAATAATTTGTTTGAGTTATTTCTAAAAAATTATTAGTAGGTACATGTCATTCTTTGTATTCAATCCATCAAATTACTGCTAGAATCGAAAAACTCTTCATGATTGCATTGAATTTAATCTAATTCATTTTTTGATTTCTCTGTTTTTTGTTTGCATTGCAAAGTTGCTTGATTAGGGTGACTTTCACAAATATCATTTGACTTGGAAGTGATTGAAGTAATTCAAAAATGACTGTGACTATAGATGTTTGACCAATTTTGGTGATGTAGCTGGTGTTGCAGCTGCTTTCCGTGCCTCAACTGCTTTCATTTAGGAGTGTGCATTCGATTTATCGATTCGATTTTGACTCTTATCGATAATTACTTATCGATTATCGATTTGTACATATGCTTATCGTTATCGTTTCAATAAGGTTTCGATTTTTTCGATTTCGATTTATTAATTTTTGGGGCTTATCGATTCGGTTATCGATTACACCAATAAGAAAATTTGCGGGATTCCACGGAAAGTATATCGCTATAAACACGCCTAACTAATATGGACAAAAAGAAGCTAAAATAAGACGAACACCGTTTATAACATAAAAATTGTGTCAATAGACATATGCAACGAAACTAAAGTAAGGGATCAAATATATGCCACCAACACTCCAACGGTATTAAAAAAAATAAAAATACATCATCACTGCTAATTCTATTTTTTATTAATTTGAACTTCATTCCCTTCAGCTTTAAATATGATCATTCCTTAAATGTGGTAGATGAAATAATTAGGGATGTGCATTCGATTTATCGATTCGATTTTGACCCTTATCGATAATTACTAATCGATTATCGATTTGTATATATGCTTATCGTTATCGTTTCGATAAGGTTTTCATTTTTTCGATTTCGTTTATCGATGAACCGATAATAAATAATCGATTCGATTTATCGATAAACCGATTCGAATGCACACCCCTACTTTCATTTGACTGTTGCCTCATATTCTGAAGCCAATCACTAGTCCAAATATTCTTTAAAATTAAAATTTCCAATAATTGCTTCAAAATTACTAGTAAAAATCTTTTCATAATTTTGATCTCGAGTACTTGTTTTCTCTACCTGCATTAGGTAAGAGTAAGGTCTGCGTACAGACTACCCTCCCAAGACCCCACCTGTTGGGATCAAATTGGGTTTTTTGTTGTTGTTGTTGATCTGGAGTACTTGTTTTCTTCTGTACTTTAGACTTTAACGACATTTATCGTGCACTTCATCGGCCATCGCGATTTTCTTGGCAGTGAAGCATGTTATGATTTAATATTCCAAGTCATAGGTATATGTAATTTGAGAAAGAATCAGTCACAAAAGAAATTCCCAAGTAGGTACAGCAAGATCAAAGCATGCCCATTGAATAGACACTTGAATTAGTATCACCAACCATCTTGACATGTGTGCGAGCAAGATTAGCCTTCGATAATGCAGGGCCGAAACATGAACTTAAACTTCGTGAGTGCACATTACCCGGTTATGTAAGGTTGCACTCGTCTTTGAGACAGGATTATAGTGGACCTGACGAATGTAGAATATGCAGATGAACAATTAAGACAAGAGGATTGACAGTGTTTGAGTCGAGGTACAAAAAAAATAGAATGTATTTGAACCTACTCAAGAAGTAATAGTGTATCAGCAACTTACGCGTAACTCCTATTAAAGAAATAAAAAGAATAATTAATAGGAAGGTAAGTTTGATGGTTTTATAAAATATTCTCTACACAAACCTAATAGTACTTAATTGATCAACCATTTGAATTGGAACCCAAACTCTTTCTCCATGACTCATACTGAGGCATGGTATTAACTAACAGTATCTTCACACACTTATAAATAACTTGCAAAAAAGAAATATAGAATAATGTTTTACTACTTGTGAGTCTGATTGAGGTACTTTGGCTATTTAAAAAAAAGGTACAAAGTTCACCTTCATAATTGTTGTGTTGAACTCAACCTAAAATATGGCACTTCAGCAACGATGGCCAAAAGTGTTGAGGAAAGTAAATAAAAGACCCTGATATACGAACCATCGCAATACTACTAAAGTATAAATTGTAGTTAACTCACAATGTATACATAACAACCACAAAACATTCCACATCAAGAAAGATGAATATTACCGAAGAAAGAAGACAAATCTACAAAGGATCTGGATCTAATTTTTGTGTATATTGTAATTCCAGAATTCTTTTTTCAACTGCACAAGTCGTATTTTTGATATGCCTATAAAGATATATAATTTTATTAGCTAGAGAGCACAAAGAAGTGAAAAGCACAATAACATAATTTCATAGCTGAGTTAAGAGGAATATGTTTATAAATATTCAAATAGTTTGATCTTGATTATTGTGCATATTATAATTATAGAAGTCCACTTTCCAAAGGCATAAGCAGATTGTCTATTAGACATGTATGTAGATGCAAATAACTTAATTCAATTATGAATTTTTAGTATTCTAGTATGCTCAAATATGTGAAAAATAGAATACCAGAAATTTATTATTGAATTAAAAAGCATATATGTATTAATTTACAAAGAATTTGGACCTTAATTTTTTTTTATTTTATATATTGTAGTTCTACAAGCCCTCTTTCTTATGGCACAAGCGGAACGTGGTTTCGGCCTCTCTGCAAAGAGATATAACTTTTTTAGTATGGAATGACAGAAATTCAGAATCGAGTTCAAAATAATATCTGTTTAAATATAAAAATAATCTAGACCTAAATTTTTAAGATATTGTAGTTCTAGATCTCCTTTTTCCAACGACATAAGTGGGTCGTAATTTCGATGTGTCTATAGAGAGACTTGAATTTTTTAGTCAAGACGCGCAAAGTTGGAAAAAATATAATATCAGGATACAATAACTAAATTCAAAAGTATATATGTATAAATCTACAAAGAATCCAGGCCTTTTCTTTTGTATATATTGTGACTCTAAAAGTTCTCTTTCGAACGACACTAGCGGATTATGGTATCGATGTGTCTACAAAGATATATTATTATTTTACTCAAGGCATATTGTTTCCATTAAAATTTATGATTCATGAGTTTGTAGATTGAATTACTTTAAAAAAGAAGAATTGGGGAAAAAGAAATGCAAAGAACGGAGAATAGGTGTGTACCTCTTTTATGTGACCATAGAACCATCAAAGCCATATTAAGAAGTCTAAATATCATGAAAAATCCTTTAGATATATGAACGTAAAGTTGAATAATTCTCCTAAAGTTCAGTTTGGTACTTGCATAGCAAACTTGCTTGGTCAATGTGGCTTCTACAAGTGTCACAACTGACTTAGAAGTGACTAAAGTAATTGAAAAATAATTGTTATCGTAGAGATTTGATCACTTGTGGTGTTGCAACTCCTTTCCTAGTTTCAGCTACTTTCATTTGACTGTCGCCTCATATCCTTAAGCCAATAACTGGTTCACATAAAACTTTAAAATGCCATTTGTCAATCACTGGTTCAAATAAACTTCAAATTGCTATGTAAAAACTCAAACCTATTTCAACCTTTGACAGAACATGACAGTTAATAATTTTTTACTCGATCAGTGAATGTCACATTTATGACTCAAAAAATATGTAAAATGGATGAAACAAACTTGACGAACAATATACCTTAAATGTGACAATGTACTAGTATTCACTTCATTCCAAATAAGAGGCCGATTAGTAAGCATACGAGGGTCATGATGCAGTTTACTTCCAACTGTGGTAGATAAAAATATTGCATAAAAGATTTGCTACAAAGAAATCTTGCTTATTGATTCAAGTATAAATTAACAGTTTTCTTTTGTTAGATATATCATAAGTCGATGACTCAAAAAATTTGAATGTAAAATGTATATTAGTTGTTTCATGACAAAAATATGAGATGTTCTCATAATCAACAAAGCTATCGATATGCTTTTCCAATAACACACCAAGATGGTGTCATAACTTTGTAAGAATTAAAAGAATAGCTTAATACCATATATGTAATTCATTCAAGGAGCGCACTAATGAGTTTATTGTTCTGTAGGCTAATTTGTGGAATTTTTTTCTCTAAATAATGGTTCATAAGCTCCTATTTCTATATTTATTACTAGTAGGGTTAGTCCAGGCAAAGGCCGGGTCCAACGAGAATAATATTATACCTTTTTGTTATATATTATGTCACCTTATCAACGTAAGGGTAACATTGAGTAGATAGGTTTTTTCATTTTAGGTTTTGATAATAAATTTTTCTTTTTGCGAGTAACTCTAATAGTAGTAATATGGATAGTAATTATGGCAAGGCGAGACATGGCAAACCTTGAATGGGACGGGACAGGATAAAACATTAATGGGGCGGCCGGGGCAGGGTCAAAATTTTATTATTGAAAAATTTTAATAGAGCAAGGTGGGGCAGTGCACATTAGCCCAAAGCATAATGTAAGTAGCCCAAAGCGTGACATATAATAGCAGGCCTTTGGATATACTATTTAAACTATAGTCAGTTTTCAACCATCATTTAAAAGTTAATCAGATTTTGAAAAACTTTAGACCCTTCTTATAGGCGATGTTGCTTCTTCTTCTTCAAAAATTTTGAACTGCAAGAGCTAACTTTATGCACCAAAGTCTAAAGTTTGAATTGTCAAAATAAAAAGGTAATAGAGGGTCTCACAAATTTGTGAACTAAAACAATTTTTGATCATTATTACTGTTGCGCTAGACTAATTTTTTATGGAAAAGAACTCAATAATTCATACTATATGATAAAAAACTATTTTTACCTTATCTAGCTCCGCCCTTGACCGAGGGGCATTTATTTAGTTAGTAAAAATGCAACTAAGTGAATATAAACTGGAAAATGAAAAAATAAATTTAGAATAAAAGTTAGATCAAACACACGTGTAGTGTAGGAACGATGTTATATTAGTTAGTGTTTTGATTGGAGTATTTGAGAAGAGGTTGCTTTGTCCCTTATTGGAAAAAGAAAAAAAAAGAAAGAAGTGTTTATAAGCACTTCTTTGTCTTACATGATCTGAATATATTAAAGATGTTTTGGAGGAAAACTAGAATTTGGCTATATTATTAATAGTCAAGATTGGGCACTTGGGTCAATTAAATAGCCCAAAATTTATTTCTTTTAGTCACCTATTTATTTTGTTAATTAATAAAAAAACTTTTTAATTATTTAAACGTTTTAACAGTTATTAATTTTGAAAAAGTTGACTTTTGATTTTTAAAAGGTGTCTATTGGCAAAGGTTGAGTCTGTTAATCCTAACAGACACTTAAAGGGTTTATAAATACCCCATTCCTCTCCAAAACGAAAATCATTAGAAAAGCAACAACTTTATCTTCTTCTTTTTTCTGCTATCTTCAATTCACAAAGTTTGTTCAAGTAAAAATTCGAGTTAATTGCTGGTACTCGAATTTCAGAGGCTTTGTAGAATCCTGGAGAAATTTTGCCATAATCCCTGCAGCAACATTATTGGGAGGCTTAAATTCCTTAAGGACAGTGATTACACTATCAATGCCTCATTATTTCGTCCCCATATTCTGCTATTTTTTCTAAAAAATGGAACATCTGAGAAAGAACGTTTTACGATTAATCTACAACTAAACAATACTTTAAATGTTTCAATTTGAAAAGGAAAAAGAAATTAAAAGCAAAATACAAAATGAGAAATAAAGAGAAAGAAAAGTAAAAGAGAGCCTAAACGGGGTAGGGCTTGCGGGGCGAGGCAGAGCAAATTTTTGACAAAAGGCTAAATGGGGCAGGGCAGGACGGGTTAAAATTTTAGCGGGTCAAAACTTGCCATGTCCCTCCTACCCTGCCCTATTTACATTCTTAAGTACTAAGCTAAGCTTGCATATTATTTTGTATAGGTATGGGGTTATTGTTTCACTGTTGGATTAGAGTTATGATCAAATGCATGATGAAAACATAAATGTATTTATGAAGGGAGCTAATATTCATAGAGTCAGTTTGTATGGCTATTTATATATAATGTAAAATATTATACTACAGTAAATAGCTCATGAAAATCTGCATAGTTATTTATACAAAATGTGGAAGATTCTACTGCAGTAAACACAACCACAAAAATGTACTTTGAATGCAAGTATTACAACTGTTGTAGGCTATCAAAAAATATTGAGGCGACCCTTGTTGCACTTCAAATCTAATGAAATATCTGTATGAACACAAATTGAGAGTTAGTATAAAAGAGTAGTTGAGAATATGTAATTTGAACTAAGAATTGAAAACATATTAGACATAGATTTTATTTTGAATTGTTCCAAAATTTTGAAATTGTTCAGAAAAATTAACAGTTTTGAAAATTTTAAACATTAATTGTTGTTATTTTTTACCCGGCAAAACTTTTGTTATATATGAACTTATTGTTTGCGTTTGTGGTTGTTTATTAGGTGTATGTTCTCTAATTTTGTTGGTAAACTCAAAGTAACTTAGTTGAAAGCTGTTAAAGAAAAAAGTATGGGCTATTAAGTATGTTACAATAACATTCATATTTTTGCTGAGGACTTGCTGATTGTACGTTCGGTTTCTTGCTTGGGTTTGCATCTTGTGTCAATGGACTGCGATCTGCTTCTTCAGAAGTGATGGAGCCTCGCAAATAGTAGCTGATGTTGAAGACATTTTATTTTTGCATGTAAGATAAGATGACAAATATACCATGTGGCTTATCTGGTGTCCTGAGTAGTGATTTTTATAAATAAATATTGAACTTATCTAGCAGGTGCTCTCTGATATGCACCTCCACAGTGATAGTTTTAAATTGTACAATTTTATTTTTGGCTGCCATTACTTGAAGATGCAGCAGAACTGTCATTGATAGATTGTCCATGGTAGTTCCCAATTGAACAGAAAATAGCAGCATGTCAAAAGAACCTGCATAAATCATCACTATACATATCAAATGAGAAAACACATACCAATGGTGCTATCATTCGGTCATCTACATTATCCATGAGTTGCAGTGAATCAAACGGAAAGAGAGGAAGCATAATTATTAGTTGAAAACAACTATTCTAGAAGTATTTTTAAACAAATGCATATGAGTAAGAAGATCATTGTTGTGTAGTCAAATGATTATGACACATTGAATGAAGGTTGTTTGAGCAAATAATTGCTGAACCAGTCGATAACAAATTGATGGGGGTAAATCTTAGTTGAGCTTAATAAATCCTAGATCTAATAGCATAAAAATCAGATATAACGAGAAGATCTCAGTAGCAATAATCTATGAACTTAATGCACTATGATTGATAGTATATGTAATATCATAAATATACAATAAATGGAAGAAAGATAATGGTTGTCGTAAAAAGGGGGTGCCTCCCAATGATTATATGATTGGGTGAGGAATCTTGAGATTTATGGATGACAGTTAAATAATATGTGCTTGAGTGAAGCGAATAAGATAACTTTTTCGTATGTTCCCTCTTCTATTTTACAATCAGTTCTCTTCTCTTTCAAAATGGCAGATCCCCTTTTTGTTTACTATCACCTCTTATTTATAAGGAATATTTTCCAAAAAATCCAAAAAAGTATAATATAAAGAATATTCGAAAAGCATATTCTTCCTGTCCTTTTCTAAGTTTAAACTACCAATACTATCTTATTTCAGCTGCCCGCCTCTGACCGTCGTCCTTTGCCACAACGAATGTCAGTCGTTGTGTTGTAGTGACTCCGTCACATGTCTCACTTATTTGTTTCTGTGGTTGCCAAATTTGGACCAATATAGTTAGTCCCTTTACTTGTTGAGGTTGTGGCCCTGCACGTCCTTGATAAGCGGATATCATCTGTTTTCGTTGTAGAATTTGGTTGTTGAATTGCGCTGGTTTGGCCAAGGCCGCGAGAGCGACACGTCCCATGGAATACTGATTGATGTAGTTATCAGGATGTGACATCACTCCTACGCGCATCATCATTACGCACCTTCCCGAGATAGCGTCTGATTGCTTGTCGCTTTGGTTTTAGCGTTATTGGCAGTCTTCTGCTTCGATTCTCACGCCATCCAACCCTATAAATAGGTGAAGGTTTTGTTTTTTCTGAAACTTTTAGCCTTTTCCTTCCTTTTGTATACATTTCCCCCTTTGATTATCTTTCTCAGTTCTTTAGCTCGGTTCCCTTAGCTCTACTTCTCATATTTTCGTTCACTCACCGTTCCTCAATTTAGGTTTACCAGCACACCTTCTATTATCAAGATGCACCGAAATCACCGTGCACGTGATGAGGTTTCCAATGCTACTGCGTTATCCATGGCTCCTCATTCCGATAGCGAGGATGTAGCGGTTGAGGAGGGTGATAGTTTCCGCATTGTGGAAGAGATACTCCTAAGAAATCCTATATTTAGGAATAATTTCCACAAGGAGCTTGCTCCTTCCCCCATTCCGGTGATCTCTAAGACCGTTCCAACTCACATAAATGAACTCCGATTTACGTACAATATTCCTCCTTATGTCGAGATGGTTCCAACCGGGTGGGGGGACCTCGTGGAGGTGCACAGACCAGGATATTGTGCTTTTTACGCGTATCCTTTTGTGATCGATCATACCCTCCCTCTCCTTCCACTGGCAGAGGAGTTCTGTCAATTCTATGAAGTCTTTCTAGTGCAGCTATCTCCATATACGTAAAAGATTTTTCTGGTGCTGACAGAGTATGTGGAGTTGGATGGGTGTGAGGTTGGCATTCACCTCCTTTTACATTTATTTTCCCCAAGCTTTCACAGGGGTACCATGATACATCTGCGACATCATGGGACCAAGGGGTTGGTGGTTAGAACGAACGACAGGGCAAGCCAAAAGTTTTGGCATAAATATTTCTTCATCAAGACGGAGCATTTGTTATCAGACCCTGCTGGGTTTCCAGAGCAGTGGAATCATAACCGTAGATGTTGGTAGCGCACGCCTGTTGTTTACTTTCGTTCTTTCTAATTTTTATTTACCTGTGACTTTTTTGTGCAGCCGAGAGATGTGAACCTTTTCCCATCATCGGCATTGAGGATTGGGTAGCTCGTGTGTTACCTCATGTAGTGACGACTCGGAAATGGTCTGCCTTTCTCAAACACTTTAGGCCGAGAGTTCCGTCTGGTAAGTGTTCCTTTTTCTCTGACCTTCAGTTGTTTGTCATCGTTTATTGATACAACTTCTTTGTGGTGATAGGTTATAGGATTTCAAAGAAGAAGGCTCCGATCCTGGCATTTCTTCAGGCTGTCGCATTGGCGGGGATGTAATTTACCTTAGCTGAGTCCGTTCGAGGAAATCGTACTCAAACTGCACCAAAAAGGGACTCTTCTTATGAGTTATTATACAGGATGGGATCTCTTCTCGGCCTGTCTATCACCCCGTGGATGAGCCTTCCAACGGGGATGAATCACCGTTGAGGAAAAGGAGGAGGGTGGAGCTTGGGAAGGCCATTGCCACCAATCTTGAAAATAAAAGAGTTGTTACCTAGGGACTGGTATCCTTGCCTAGGCCAGGTACATGGGTCATTTTTATGGCGGATGCCATTTTGGCGGGGAGGTCCCCTAGGGCCGAAGGGGCATGTCAAGGCAGGGATCTGTACGATTTGCTGAGGGTAATGCATCGTCTGCTATCGGAGGAAGTGAAGTGATGCATGGCGAGGAGGACGGTTCAGGTTTGGACGTCGATCCCGAAGATGTGCGAGCTTTCTTAGAGCAACATACTTGCGTTGAAGTGAGGACGGAGGGTCCCGACCGACACATAGTCAATCCCGTGGATTAAAACTTACTGGCTAATTTCGAGTAGGAGGCATAGGCATTTGCCCCTATTTGCGCTGCTTCCGAGAGTATGGTGCTTAAGACGATGAGTGACGCGCAGCTATCGAGGAGTATTTCCGGCATAGCTTTGCGGGTAAGTGTTTTTCTCTCTTCTTTTTGTTTTCTAATTTTTTTGTATACGTAATCTACTTAAGCTGGCATTCTTTCCTCTACATGTTAGACTCCCATCATGGAGATCGAGCGCGATTGGAGGGATGAACAAAGGACGACCATTTTTAGGAAAGTGGCCTCTAAATACAATGGGTATCGCACTAAGCATTGTGCATTGGCCGATGTCTTAACTCAGGACAACAATTTTCAGTCGTTCCGTGACGGGCTCAAGCAGAAGGAGGAAAAGTTGGCACAAAAGGTTGACGATCTGAAAGAGCAGGACGAAGAGCTGATGAAGGCCATTGCTCGATGTAGTGAACTTGAGGCGACTACTAAGGCCAAGGAGGATGAGTTTTGAGGTGTTCAAGGGGGTGATGGCCAAGAACACAGACCTTCAAACGCGAATGGCCACCTTAACTGCTAAACTTTATCAATGGGAGGCGGAGGCTATCGATCTGGCGTGCGAGCTGAGTGTTAAGGATGATAGATTGGCTCGTGCTGAAAGGGATAGGGCAACTGCCATCTCTGAGGTAGCAACTTTGGAAGACACCCTTCGCGTCTGTAGGCCCGAGCGGAATAATGAGATGGAAACATCCGTGCTCAAGGGAGCGAGGTGTGACGACCCGTCACCTGAGTTACCGCCCCGTTTCGCCCATCTTATTTTTCTCTATGCTTCATTATCGGTATTTTATGTGATCGAGTTGAATTGGATTGGTTTTGGTAGGAAATGAGACACTTAGTATCTTTAAGGAAGGCTTATTTTTGGAAAAGTCAATCGAATGTTGACTATTGAGTTAGAGGGCTCGGATGCAATTTCCGGTGATTCGGTTAGCTTCGGGGGTTGATTTGTGACTTAGGAGTGTGATCGGGATTGATTTTGGATATCCGGTGTAGAATTAGGCTTGAATTGGCGAAGTTAGTATTTTGGCGAATTTCGATTGATAGGTGAGCTTTTGATCCAAGGGTCGGAATAGAATTCCGAGAGTTGTTGTAGCTTCATTAGGTGATTTTGTATGTGTGTGCAAAATTTCAGGTCATTCGGAGGTGTTTTGGTTGGGTTTTTGATTAAATGCGTATATCGGAAGTTTTTGAGAAACTTAGGCTTGAATTCGGTGAGAATTGATGATTTTAGCACTGTTGGATGTGTTTTGATGATTGGAGCGAGTTTGAATGATGTTTTAAGGTGTGTTGGTGCTTTTGGTTGAGGTCCCGGGGGCCTTGGGGTGATTTTAGATGGTCAATCGGACCAATTTTGGCCTTTGAAGATTGCACGTTTTCCACCTATTTTGTTGCAGAAGAATTGGTCTTCGCGTTCGCGTTGGCAAGTCGCGAGCGTAGAAGGGAATTTCAGGACCAGTGTTTTGGCCTTCGCGTTCCCATCATGGTCATCGCGATCACGGAAATATCAGGTGATGAGTCATCGCATTCGCGTGAAGGCATACACGTTCCCCTATAAAGAGTTGGGTTCCAGGGCTTTTGCCCTTCGCATTCGCGCAGTGTTGTCCGCGCTTGCGTAAGCTTAAGGGTCCAGTCCTTCGCGTTCGAGTGGGTGCAACCTTGTTCACGAAGGGTATTTTTGGCAGAGGTAGATTTTGTTCATCGCGAACGCGAGAGGTCCCTCGCGTTCGCATAGTGGAAAATAAACCTGAGCAGAAGGTTTTTATTAGACATTTCATCCGCGAACCAAGTCTCATTTCCACCATTTTTGAGCAACCTTGAGAGCCTTTGGACGGAAATTGAAGGGGATTTCGACTGGGTGTGATTGGAGGTGAGTTCTATGACCTAAATACATGATTTAATGGTAGAATAAACATAAAAATTTGTGGAAATTCATCAAAAGAGGGTAAAGCTAGGGCTTGGAAATTTGGTATTTCAAAGTAGAATT
The DNA here is from genome assembly GCA_026770625.1 of Nicotiana glauca. NCBI lineage: Eukaryota > Viridiplantae > Streptophyta > Magnoliopsida > Solanales > Solanaceae > Nicotiana > Nicotiana glauca. Next base: position 9,961 of record MU678964.1, on the reverse strand, counting down.
TGAGGGGTTCAAATGGACTCCGATTTTGGTAATTTTGATATGTATAGACTCGTGGCGAGATAAGGAATCTGGTGATGTTAGTTTTTTTATTTTTTGAGAAATGGGCCCGAGGCTCAAGTTTTACAAATTTCGTGATTTTCGATATTTTCCGAGTCTTTTCGATTGGGTTATGTTCCCTTAGCCTATTGTGACGTATTCATTGTGATTTTGACCAGATTCAACACGCGAGGAGGTCTATTTGCTAGGCAAGGGCATAGCGAGCTAGGATTTTGGCCGACTTGAGGTGAGTAATGATAGTAAATAGTATCTTGAGTGTTTGAAACCCCGAATTTGCACAACGCAGTGCTATATTGAGGTGAAATACGCGCTTAATGGCGAGCGCGGGGTTGTTTTATACTGGGGATTGTGACTTGGTCCATCCCATTTGGTATTTTACCGCATATTTGACTAAGTTGATTTGATTATCATTGTGATTTGGGCTTATTGCCATGTTTTGGGCTGTATGCCGATTATTTGAACCCGCTGGGGATTGTTATCACTATTTCCTCACTATTTTGACACGATATTTGAACTCAGTCCTAATGATTATACTGTTTTGCAAACTCAGTCGTTTTAATTAAATTTTGAGATTTTTACTGATATTTCACTATTGTCTGCGCTGAGAGCTATTATCTTATTGATGCCCGAAGGGATTATGATATTTTCTGGACTAAGTGAGGCTTTCAGGCCTTAAACGTGATGTGAGGAGGCTATCAGGCCTCGAGTGTATTGTGAGGAGGCTTTCAGGCCTCGAGTGAAATATGAGGAGGCTTTCAGGCCTCGAGTGTGATGTGAGAAGGATTTCAGGCCTTGTTTTATATGCCACGAGGTGGCTTGATATTGCGCTTGGGCTGTAAGGGGCCCGTCTCGGAGTCTGTACACCCTTAGTGAGCACGTGTACCCATGTGATGTGATACTGAGCTCGAGGGGCTAATACTGTTCTGAGTGATATGATACTGAGCCCGAGGGGATGATACTGTTCTGAGCGATTGATACTAGGCTCGAGGGGCAGATGTCTACTCACTATTCACTTGCTGTTTTACCTGATTTACCGAATTTATTTAAAAAGGGGGATTTCATCTTATCCTATACTGTTCTACTATTTTACTGCTTTTACTGCCTGATATAGAATTGTCTTGTGCAGTTATGTGATTTCTTATCTTCGATTATTATTTATTATTATTACTCACTGGGTCAGAGTACTCATATTACTCCCTGCACCATGTGTGCAAATACAGGCACTGTGAAATCTACCCCTGAGCACTGATTCTTCCTAGATCAGGAGGCTAGTCGGAGCGACGAGGTAGTTGTTGACGTCCACAGCCCTTATCTCTTCTATTTCATATCTTGAGTTTCCTTCAGACCATTGTACCAGACTTTACATTTTGTAGACTTATTTTAAACTTTGTAGTAGCTCATGACTTGTGACACCCCGGTTTGGGGATCTGTCGTGTCGGAATCGTATGTTGGTATTGTTATTTCCGCATTTTATAACTGTTTACACTTGTTCTGGATTTGCTTAAAGTGTAATAATTGCTAAAAGAGGTGTTCGCTTTATTCTTGCTGGCCTTGTCTTCACGAGAGGCGCCATCACGATCGGGGTTAGGAATTGGGTTGTGACAAGTTGGTATCGAATGTGTATTGATGCAGGAGGGTAGAGTTATTGCTTATGCTTCTCGTCAGCTGAATCCCTACGAGAAGAACTACCCTGTACATGATTTGGAATTGGTTACTATAGTTCATGCTTTGAAGATTTGGAGGCACTACTTATATGGTGTATCTTGTGAGGTATTCATCGATCATCGTAGTTTTCAGCATTTGTTCAAGTAGAAGGACCTTAATTTGAGGCATCGGAGGTGGCTAGAGTTGCTTAAGGACTATGATATTACCATTCTATATCACCTAGGGAAGGCCAATGTAGTGGCTGATGCTTTAAGCCGAAAGGCAGTTAGTATGGGGAGCTTGGCATACATTCCAGTTGGGGAGAGGCCTTTTGCAGTTGATGTTCATGCTTTGGCCAATCGGTTGGTGAGACTAGATATTTCGGAGCCCAATCGGGTGTTGGCCTGTGTGGTTTCTCGGTCTTCCTTGTACGATCGCATCAGAGAGTGCCAGTATGATGATCCACATTTTCTTGTCCTTAAGGACAAGGTCCAGCATGATGATGCCAGGGATGTGACCATTGGTGAGGATGGTGTGTTACGGATGCAGGGCCGGATTTGCGTGCCCAATGTGGATGGGCTTCAGGAGTTGAAATTGGAGGAGGCCCACAGCTCGCGGTATTCCATTCATCCAGGTGTCGCGAAGATGTATCAGAATTTGAGACAGCATTATTGGTGGAGGAGGATGAAGAAGGATATTATGGGGTTTGTGGCTCGGTGTCTTTACTGTCAACAGGTAAAATATGAGCATCAGAGGCCGGGTGGTGTACTTAAGCAGATGCTTATTCCCGAGTGGAAGTGGGAGAGGATTACTATGGATTTTATGATTGGTCTCCCTCGAACTTTGAAGAAGTTCGATTCGATTTGGGTGATTGTGGACAGGCTTATCAAGTCCGCGCACTTCATTTCGGTATGTACTACCTATTCTTCAGAGCGGCTGGCAGGGATCTTTATCCGAGAGATTGTCCAGTTGCATGGGGTTCCAGTGTCTATTATCTCAGATAGGGGTACTCAGTTTACTTCTCAGTTCTGGAGAACATTTCAGCGAGAGTTAGGTACGCAGGTAGAGTTGAGCACATCATTTCATCCTCAGACGGACGGGCAGTCTGAGCGTACTATTAAGATATTGGAGAACATGTTGTGTGCCTGTGTTATTGATTTTGGAGGTTCTTGGGATGAGTTTTTGCCGCTTGCATAGTTTGCCTACAACAATAGTTATCAGTCGAGCATTTAGATAGCTCCGTATGAGGCGTTGTATGGGAGGCGGTGTAGATCTCCTGTGGGATGGTTCGAGCCCGGCGAGGCTACGTTATTGGGGACAGAGATGGTTCAGGATGCCATAGAGAAAGTGAAGCTAATTTAGGAGAGGCTTCATACAACACAGTCACATCAAAAGAGCTATGTAGACCGAAAGGTTCGGGATGTGTCTTATATGGTCGGTGAGAAGGTCTTGCTGAAGGTTTCACCCATGAAGGGTGTCATGCAGTTTAGGAAGAAAGGGAAGCTGAGTCCACGATTTATTGGACCTTTTGAGGTACTTTGGAGGATTGGGGAGGTGGCCTATGAGCTTGCCTTGACACCCAGCTTGCCGGGCGTGCATTCGGTATTTTATGTTTCTATGCTTCGGAAGTATATTGGGGACCTGTCTCATGTCTTGGATTTCAGCACTGTTCAGTTGGATGATAATTTGACCTATGATGTGGAAAGAGTGGCTATTTTGGGTTGTCAGGTTCGAAAGTCGAGATCAAAGGATATAGCTTCGGTGAAAGTGCAGTGGAGAGGTCGACCCGTGGAGGAGGCTACTTGGGAGATCGAGCGGGAGATGCGGAGCAGATATCCTTACCTGTTTGTGGCTTCAGGTATGTTTCTTGACCCGCTTGAGGATGAGCGTTTGTTTTAGTTGGGGAGGATGTGATGACCCGGCCCGTTATCACGTGACTTATCTCCCCATTTCTCCCATCTTATATTTCTCTATGCTTCATTATCGATATTTTATGTGATAGAGTTGAATTGGATTGGTTTTGGTAGGAAATGAGACACTTAGTCTCTTTAAGGAAGGCTTGTTTTGGAAAAGTCAACCGAATGTTGGCTATTGAGTTAGAGGGCTCGGATGTGATTTTCGGTGATTCGGTTAGCTTCGGGGGTTGATTTGTGACTTAGGAGTGTGATCAAAATTGATTTTGGAGGTCCAGTGTAGAATTAGGCTTGAATTGGCGAAGTTAGTATTTTGGCGAATTCCGATTGACAGGTGAGACTTTGATCCGAGGGTCGGAATGGAATTCCGAGCATTGCTGTAGCTTCTTTAGGTAATTTCGGGTGTGTGTGCAAAATTTCAGGTCATTTGGAGGTGTTTTGGTTTGGTTTTTGATCAAATGCATATTTCGGAAGTTTTTTAGAAACTTAGGCTTGAATTCGGTGAGAATTAATGATTTTAGCGTTGTTGGATGTGTTTTGATGATTGGAGCGAGTTTGAATGATATTTTAAGGTGTGTTGGTGCTTTTGGTTGAGGTTCCGGGGACCTCAGGGTGATTTCGGATGGTCAATCGGACAAATTTTAGCCTTTGAAGATTGCAGGTTTTCCACCTATTTTGTTGCAAAAGAATTGGTCTTCGCTTTCGCGTTGGTGAATCGCGAACGCGTAGAAGGGAATTTCAGGACCAGTGTTTTGGCCTTTGCGTTCGCGTCATGGTCACCACGATCATGGAAGGATCAGGTGATGACTCATCGCGTTCGCGTGAAGTCATACGCGTTCGCATATAAGGAGTTGGGTTCCACGGCTTTTTCCCTTCGCATTCGTGTGGTGCTGTCCGCGTTCGCGTAAGCTTAAGGGTCCAGACCTTTGCGTTCGCATGGGTGCAACCGCTTTCGCGAAAGGGTATTTTTGGCAGAGGTGGATTTTGTTCATCGCGAACGCGAGAGGTCCCTCGCGTTCGCATAGAGGAAAATAAGCCTGAGCAGAAGGTTTTTATTAGACATTTCATCCGCGAACCAAGTCTCATTTCCACCATTTTTTAGCAACCTTAAGAGCCTTTGGATGGAAATTGAAGGGGATTTCGACTGGGTGTGATTGGAGGTGAGTTCTATGACCTAAATACATGATTTAATGGTAGAATAAACATAGAAATTTGTGAAAATTCATCAAAAGAGGGTAAATCTAGGGCTTGGAAATTTGGTATTTCAAAGTGGAATTTGAGGGGCCAAATGGACTCCGATTTTGGTAATTTTGATATGTACAGACTCGTGGCGAGATAAGGAATCCGGTGATATTAGTTTCTTTATTTTTTGAGAAATGGGCCCGGGGCTCAAGTTTTACAAATTTCGTGATTTTCAATATTTTTCGAGTCTTTTCGATTGGGTTATGTTCCCTTAGCCTATTGTGACGTATTCATTGTGATTTTGACCAGATTCAACGCGCAAGGAGGTCTATCGGCTAGGAAAGGGCATAGCGAGCTAGGATTTTGGCCGGCTTGAGGTGAGTAATGATAGTAAATAGTATCTTGAGTGTTTGAAACCCTGGATTTGCACAACGCATTGCTATATTGAGGTGAAATACGCACTTAATGGCGAGCGCGGGGTTGTTTTCTACCAGGGATTATGACTTGGTCCATCCCGTTTGGTATTTTACCGCGTATTTGACTAAGTTGATTTGATTATCATCGTGATTTGGGCTTATTGCCATGTTTTGGGCTGTATGCCGATTATTTGAACCCGCTGGGGATTGTTATCACTATTTCCTCACTATTTTGACACGATATTTGAACTCAGTCCTAATGATTATACTGTTTTGCAAATTCAGCCGTTTTAATTGAATTTTGAGATTTTTACTCATATTTCACTATTGTCTGCGCTGAGAACTATTATCTTATTGATGCCCGAAGGGATTATGATATTTTCTGGACTGAGTGAGGCTTTCAGGCCTTAAGCGTTATGTGAGGAGGCTTTCAGGCCTCGAGTGTATTGTGAGGAGGCTTTCACGCCTCGAGTGATATGTGAGGAGGCTTTCAGGCCTCGAGTGTGATGTGAGAAGGCTTTCAGGCCTTGTTTTATATGCCACGAGGTGGCTTGATATTGCGCTCTGGCCGTAAGGGGCCCCTCTCGGAGTCTGTACACCCCTAGTGAGCGCGTGTACCTATGTGATGTGATACTGAGCCCTAGGGGCTGATACTATTCTGAGTGATGTGATACTGAGCCCGAGGGGATGATACTGTTCTGAGCGATTGATACTAGGCTCGAGGGGCAGATTTCTACTCACTATTTACTTGTTGTTTTACCTGATTTACCAGATTTATTTATAAAGGGGGATTTCATCTTATCCTGTACTGTTCTACTGTTTTACTGCCTGATATAGAATTATCTTGTGCAGTTATGTGATTTCTTATCTTCGGTTATTATTTATTATTATTACTCACTGGGTCGGAGTACTCATATTACTCCCTGCACCATGTGTTCAGATACAGGCATTGCGGAGTCTACCCCTGAGCACTGATTCTTCATAGATCAGGAGGCTAGTCGGAGCGACGAGGTAGTTGTTGACGTCCGCAGCCCTTATCTCTCCTATTTCATATCTTGAGTTTCCTTCAGACCATTGTATCGGACTTTACATTTTGTAGACTTATTTTAAACTCTGTAGTAGCTCATGACTTGTGACACCCCGGTTTGGGACTGTGTCGGGTTGGTATCGTATGTTGGTATGTTATTTCCGCATTTTATAACTGTTTACACTTGTTCTGGATTTGCTAAAAGCGTAATAATTGCTAATAGAGGTGTTCGCTTTGTTCTGGTTGGCCTTGTCTTCACGAGAGGTGCCATCACGATTGGGGTTGGGAATTGGGTCGTGACACAAGGTTAAAGGAATAGATCCGAGATCTTGAGGCAGAGTTGTCCGTGTTGAATGAACAAGTTATTGCTTTGAAGGCGGAGGAAGTGTGACAGCAGTCGCAACCCTCTACGTCTCATGCCTCGGCTGATCCCATCGTTCCGCGGGAATTATATGAGATGTGGGTCCACGTCGAGGCTCAACTTGACATGTACAAGTCCCTGCAAGCCAAGGGGAAGGTTTACAAGGCGGAAGTTTGGGATCACTACAAAAAAACAGCGTTTAGCGAAGGCCGCATTCCGTCGCTAAATCAATGTTTTCCGTCGCTAAAGTTGTTTAGCGATGGAATAGCGACGAATTCAAGTTGGTCCCTAAAATCCTCGTTGCTAGGCTTATAGCGACGAAAAAACCCAATCCGTCGCAGATTAGCAACAGAATTGCGACAACATAGTTTTTGTAGCAAAGTTTAGCGAGGGAAATATCCGTCGCTATAGAGCTTGTTTCTGTCGCTATTTTGATGCCTTTCGTCGCTGTAATACATAATTAAATTCGTCGTTTGTTCTTATAGCGACGAAATCGTCCGTCGCTAGCCGTGTTATAGCTAATTGTCCCTGCTTTTTGCAACAAAAACCTTTTGTCGCCAATCCGTCGCCAAGATTCAATTTTATACCATAATTTTAGCTACGGAACATATCCGTCGTTGATTTATTTTTACTATACTACTGATTGTTTAATATTGTTTTTATTTATTATTTTAAATGTACCATGTTCAAACATATTACATAAACTATTAAATACACTTAATAAAAAGTCAGTGATATTAATATAAATTCAACAAGGTCCAAAATATATAGCATAATGCATATAACAGTATCAATAAGTACAAAAAATCCACAAGGACCAAAATAATGTCCAAACAAAGTAAGCTAACTATACTAGGCTGGAGAGTTACGGTCATCATCAGAACCCAATGCATGAACCTCATCAATGTTAGCAGCAGTAGAAGATGTTGGAACTGTAGGTGCCATATCAGTGTTTGGCTGATGCGAGGGTAAGGAAACTAATTCGCGTACCCGCTCAACGATTACAGGAACTATATGATCTGTTAGTGCAGGAATCAATCGCATCACTAACTCATCCAGATTCCCTGTCGGTGTTGATTGAGAATTTGGAGGTGTTATTGACGATGTAGCATCAGATCCAAGAGAGCCATGAAGATTTTGCCCGTAGTAGCATTTTGCTTGCGATCCAAGACCATATACTCTTCTTTTCTTTTATCCTCCCGCGGCTTGATAATATGCTTTACACTGATCAATATCAGATTGAATTTGTATTTGTTGCTGCAATATCTCCTGATATTTTTCCTGTAGAAGAGTTAATAAGAACATTCACTTTAAAAAATGAAAAAATATATGAAAGTAAAGTCAATTAAAAAGTTATCTTACATGTACGATTCGGGATTTTTCAGTAACAAAAGATTTTCCATCATTACCATGTGTATGAACGTGAAAATGCAACTCATTTGGTGTTGGATCTCGACCCTTTATAACAGCCTATACAAAATTTATTCAGTTAAAAAGATAGAGAAACAAAAGGGTATAAACCAACTGTAAAATGAAAATGAAAAGGGTTGTGTAAACAGGATCAAATGAAGATCCAGATGGAGATGTGCAGGGAAAGGATCAGTAATAATGGAGGTACCAGTGCTCTCATGGAACTGTGAACAACATGATGCACATCATCAATAATTCTAAAAGATAAATCCCAAATGGTTTTAGTAGCACAGCCTATGCGCAGAGAAATATATGCAACAATATGACAATGAGATGTAGAATTACTTAATTCAACTAGACAATACAAGTGTTTCAGTTACTTGATCCTCCCAAAGATTGTTGTATCATGTTTGTCCTATTAGGGAAACTGCAGCAAATTGTGTATAAGAGAACCAACAGCCAACTAGAATTGCCAACTATAGGGAAACTGCAGCAAACTGCAGCATATGCTAGAACCACCTCCAATGATATGTAACAACAATCCAAGAACAGTATAATGTTATAAGAGAACCACAATCAGATATTGTAGTAGTATTCTGAATAACTACTGCAAACAAATGCCAGATTACACTTCAGCTTTGTAATTTATGAATGCAAATTTACTGTGTAGAAAATGCAATATTATCAACAATAATGCGATACATAGACCTACATTTTACTACTAATAATAATGAGATTGTTCTCTCTTAGACCTTAGTACATCAACAGTTCACCTCCACAATAGTTGGTGCAATGTCTTTAATGTTTCCTAGGATAACATAATTTTTTTAGGCTCAAATATGTACATATATGATATATCCAAGACGGTTTATAAAACTGAAGTTAAAAAAAATGTAATAGGCATATGGATGACTATTTGAGTTGATCAAGTTGATAAAAGTAGTAGTATTTCAAATGAAAAACAAAATTGATGTAAGTTGTATGCTGATATAATTGGAATCTAAACCAATAGTAAGATTTTTTCTGGTTAAACCAATAGTAAGCTGCATGTTGCAAAATAACAGATAGTATTTGCTATGTATAGTGTTACATAAGTACTATTAATTACCAGAAAAAAGTTGCACTTTTTTTTCCTTATTCTCTTTATTTCTCATTTCATGTATTCTTTATTTGAATTGAAGAAAATTTCTAATACATAATGTTATCATATATTAAACCACAATAAAGAACACATAGACACATGTGTACTCCCTTCAAATTATTTTTCTTTTTATTTCTTTAGAGAATCTTTGATAATTAAAAAATCTTCAGTTCATCTGAACACTAATTCTAATATAAGTTATCTATGTGATTCCATCAATAATACAACTAAATTTTATATGCATACAACATAAAATTATGTCTTTTCTATCCAGAGTGAATTTATAAATAAATTCATTGATATATTATATAATCGCGCGAAGCGCGAACAAATTTACTAGTTTTGTAGAATAAACAAAGAACAGATACTTCTTTTGTAGACATGATAGCTTTTACAGAACAGATATTTATTAAAAAGAACTCGAAGGTCTCTAGTTGGAGACAAAGAACAGTGCTAGTGGAGAGCCTCTATTCTCAAAGGGGCATGGCAGATTGCTAATTCTACTATCGATGAGAGGAAAAAGTTATAAATACACTTACAAGTCTCTTGCGATGCTCCCCAACACTGATAGAGCGACCTGTATGAGTCCCAGTGGCAATTTTGCTCCCACCACAACGATTTTTTGCATTTATTTCTGACTTTTCAAAATACTTAGGATTTTTTCAAAGTCTCAACCAACTTTCCCACTCATTATTTGGAATAGTTTCCGATTGCACCATATTTGCTTTTAGTTTTCTAACAAAATCACTGTATCTTCTTGCTGCCCTACGCTCCCATTGGATCTGCACCGCACTATCAATTGAAGAATCC
>MU678963.1:56824-130332 GCA_026770625.1 Nicotiana glauca | reverse complement strand
CTACCTAGTGACACGGTAGTAAATCCTAAGGGTGGGCACAACAACCATGTGATGGCGGTGACTACACGGAGTGGACGAGGCAGTAATGTGCATGCCTCAAGAGAGAATCAAGCCATGGTGGAGGAAGATGAGTTGCCTAATGATTATATGCCTACGTGGGTTGATGATGTTGTGGAACCAAGTGCAAGAAATAAAGTGAGAATTGACATTAAAGAGGTTGAGGAAGAGACTCAAGAGGATGTGAACCCATCTAGGGAACATGTTATAGATATTCCCGAGCCGGAAGTGCCCAAAGCCAAGGCACCTTTGCCTAGGCCTACTCCGCCATACCCTCAACGTTTGGCAAAACAAAAGAATGATAACCAATTTAAGAAATTCATTGAGATGATGAAGAGTTTGACTATCAATGTTCCTTTGGTGGAGGCACTCGAGAAAATGCCAGGGTATGCGAAATTCATGAAAGATTTGGTCACAAATATGAGATCAACGGAGTGTGAGACAATCAAAATGACCCATCAAGTGAGCGCAATTGTACACTCCATGGCTCCTAAGCTTGAGGACCCCAATGCATTCACTATACCATGCACTATTGGAAGCGCCGACTTTGCAAGAGCCCCTTGTGACTTGGGGCAGGCATCAACTTAATGCCATATTCAGTGTTCAAAACTTTGGGAATTGGGCAACCTCGCCCAACTTCAATGAGGCTCCAAATGGCGGATAGGTCTATGAAGCGGCTTTTGGGTATCATCGACGACGTCCTTGTTCAAGTTGATAAGTTCATCTTGCCGGCCGACTTCGTGATTCTTAATTGTGAGGTGGACTTTGAAGTCCCAATTATTCTTGGAAGGCCTTTCCTAGCAACAGGGAAGGCTTTGGTTGATGTCGAGGTGGGAGAGTTGACCTTCCGAGTTGGTGATGAAAAGGTAGTGTTCCTAGTGTGCAAATCTATGAGGCAACCAAATAGTACCGAAGTTTGCTCGTTTGTTGACATTGTCACGGCGGTGATAGTGGATGACACAAGCGCAATGATCAATGTTGAAGATCCACTTGAAGCGGTGCTTTTGAACATGGAGGCTAATGATGATGCCGGAAGAATTGAAATGTAAATGATTTGCATGGTATGGGCTCATACTCTTATGAGCCTAGGAAGTTATCATTGGACCTTGAAAATCGTAAGACCCCTCCAAAAAATCCATCTATTGAGGAGCCGCCGGTGTTGGAGTTGAAACCACTTCCTCCTCACCTCAGGTATGAGTACTTGGGTCCTAATTTCACTTTTCCTATTATTCTTTCGTCTTGCTTAACTAACTTTCAGGTGGATGCCACTTTGGCAGTTCTACAAAAGCGCAAGCGGGCGATCGGATGGATGTTGGCGGATATTCGGGGTATAAGCCCCGCCTTTTGAATGCATAAGATCATTTTGGAGGAAGATGCAAGGCCGTCGCTTGAACACCAAAGAAGACTAAATGAAGCTATGCAAAAGGTAGTTAAGAAGGAGATTATCAAGTGGTTGGATGCCGGTGTGGTCTACCCAATATCGGATAGTTAATGGACCTCCCCGGTCCAATGTGTTCCAAAGAAGGGGGGTATCACGGTTGTCACAAATGCAAACAATGAATTGATTCCGACCCGCACGGTCACGGGTTGGAGGGTGTGCATGGATTATAGAAAGCTCAACAAGGTCATTAGGAAGGATCATTTCCCTCTACCATTTTTGGACCAAATGCTTGATCGTTTAGCTGGCCTAGCTTATTATTGCTTCCTTGATAGTTACTCGGGGTATAACCAAATTCTCATTGCCCCGGAGGATCAGGAAAGGACTATTTACTTGTCCATATGGCACATTTGCCTTCTCAAGGACGCCTTTTGGACTTTGTAATTTTCCAGCGACCTTTCAAAGATGCATGATGGCAATCTTCACCGACATGGTGGAGGACATTCTGGAGGTTTTCATGGACGATTTTAGTGTGGTGGGAGACTCATTTGAAGAATGCCTAGCGAACTTGGACAAAGTGTTGAAAAGATGTGAGGAGACAAATCTTGTTCTCAATTGGGAAAAATGTCACTTCATGGTGCAAGAGGGAATTGTCTTGGGGCACAAAATTTCAAAGAATGGTATTGAAGTTGACAAAGCAAAGATAGAGGTTATCTCAAGGCTTCCTCCCCCTACTTCTGTCAAGGGGGTGAGAAGTTTCTTAGGCCACGCCGGGTTCTACCGGCGCTTTATCAAGGATTTTTCAAAAGTTGTGAACGTATTGTGCAAACTATTGGAAAAGGATGTGAAGTTCGTATTTGATGAGAGGTGCATGGAGTCCTTTGAATTGTTGAAACATAAGTTGATAACCACTCCCATTATCACCGCATCTAATTGGGATTTGCCTTTTGAGTTGACGTGTGATGTAGCGGTTGGAGCGGTGCTTGGCCAAAGAATTAATAAAATGTTCCATACGGTGTACTATACAAGCAGGACGATGAATGAGGCTCAAAAGAACTATACCGTCACCGAGAAGGAGTTGCTAGCTATTGTGTTCGCCATGGAAAAGTTTTCACCATACCTTATGGTGGCCAAGGTGATTATCCATACCGATCATGCCGCCCTTAGGTACTTGATGAAAAAGAAAGACTCGAAGGCGAGGTTGATGAGATGGGTATTACCCTTGCAAGAATTTGATCTAGAGATTGTGGATAGAAAAGGAAATGAAAATCAAGTCGTGGATCACTTGTCCTGCCTAGAGGAAGAAGGAAGACCGAGCAATGATGTTGAGATTAATGATGCTTTTTCGGATGAAAAACTCCTTGCGGTGTCTATGCATGATATGTCGTGGTTTGCCGACGTGGCCAATTATCTTGTGACCGGTATAGTCCCGTATGAGCTCTCTTCTAACCAAAGGAAGAAGCTCAAGCGGGATAGTTTGGATTACTATTGGGACGAGCCCTACTTGTTCAAAATTTGCACTGATGGTGTAATTCGTCGTTGTGTCCCGGAAGAAGAACAATTGAGCATATTGGAAGCTTGCCACTCTTCTCCTTATGGTGGTCATCATGGGGGAGTGAGGACGGCATCAAAGGTTCTAAGTTGTGGCTTCTATTGGCCGACTTTGTTTCAAGATGCAAGCGATTTGGTGAAAAAGTGTGATGCATGTCAACGAGCTGGCGGGATCTCTAAAAGGGATGAGATGCCTCTTAACACCATTCTAGAGGTTGATATTTTTGATGTGTGGGGCATTGATTTCATGGGCCCGTTTGTAAGCTCTTGTGGGAACACGTATATTCTTGTGGCGGTAGATTATGTCTCCAAGTGGGTTGAAGCCGTCGCTCTTCCCAACAATGAAGCCAGGAGTGTCGTGGCATTTTTGAAAAAGCACATATTCACTAGATTTGGAACCCCCCGTGCTATCATTAGTGATGGGGGGTCCCATTTTTGCAACAAGGCCTTTGATTCTTTGCTCACCAAATATGGAGTTAACCACAAGGTGACTACCCCATACCATCCTCAAGCAAGTGGCCAAGTGGAGGTTTCTAATCGGGAAATTAAGAGTATTTTGTCCAAAACAGTGAATGCAAATAGGACCGATTGGTCAAAGAAGTTGGATGATGCTTTTTGGGCTTATAGGACGGCGTATAAGACTCTGATTGGTATGTCCCCATATCGATTGGTGTTTGGTAAGGCTTGTCATCTATCGGTGGAACTAGAGCATAAGGTGATGTCGGCTTTGAAAAGATTAAATTTGGAATGGGGTGTTGCGGCCAACCTCTGAGTGGAGCAATTGAATGAACTTGATGAGTTTAGATTCCATGCTTACTCCAGCTCGTCCTTGTATAAGGACAAGATGAAATATCTCCATGATAAGTATGCTCGAGGTAAAGAATTCAAAGTGGGTGACATGGTTCTTCTTTTCAACTCTCGGATACGGTTATTTCCAGGGAAGCGCAAATCCAAATGGAGTGGTCCATCTGAAGTGGTCTTTGTAACTCTTTTTGGTGCCCTGGATCTTAAAAACAAAAATGGTGAAGTATTCCGGGTTAATGTGCATCGTGTCAAACATTACTTGGGCAAGGTTGATGACAGCCACGTGGTGGCGCTTATTCATTTGAAGTAAGATGATGGTAACTTGCGTCCTGCCACAACGTTAAATCAAGCGCTTCTTGGGAGGCAACCCATGTCTTTTGAATTTCTTTGTTTTTCTGTTGTAGAGTAGGAATTTTTGAACTGATGGTTTGTGAAGTGTTGCAGGGATAATGTTGAATCAGTGTAGGGCAAAAAAATAAAAAAATGAATAGTCTCTGAACAGTGCCTACGCGGCCGCACCTCAAAATAGTGCGGTCCGCGTGGGCTTGAGCTACTGAAGGAGTTAAATTCAGAAGACCCAGCGCGGCCGCATGACATTTTTGTGCGGTCCGCGCTGGAAGAACAAAACTTGGCATCTCTCTGAAGTTTTCCATGCGACCGCGCACCATTTCTGTGCGGTCCGCGTGGAAACTGCCTAATTGGATAAGTCTCTGAAGTTTCCCACGCGACCGCGCGCCAAAGCAGTGCGATCCGCGTGGGCTTTGCTCATACTCTAAGGATGAAAATCCAGCGCGGTCCGCGTGACATTTCTGTGCGACCGCGCAGGTATGTAAGAACTGGGTCCCACAGTTTTCTATAAATAGGAGCCTTGGGCCTCTTTTAAACCTTTTCGCAAAAATTTCATCTGAGCTTATACTTCTACTGTTCACCCACATCTATTGTGCACATATTTTCACTCTCATTTATCCCTGGTAACATCTCATATTCATTTCAATTCTTAGTTAAATTTGTGTTTATTTTACCTGATCTCTACTAGAATAACTTCATAATTTCTTTCTTCTTTCATCTTAGTTAACTGTTAGAATAGGGTTTTGTGAACTCTTGTTGAATTTGGGCATATATTCTCGTTAAAACAACTGAGTAGGGACACCTAGGACCCATCATGTTAAAAATTGGACTAAAAAGAACAAAAAAAGGACCTAACCAGTTACGTTTGCCCTACGCGGCCGCACAACATTTGTGTGCGATCCACGTGCCTTTGATCAGGTATTGAGCAACCTCTCTGTGCGGTTCGTGTGACCATTTCTGTGCGGTCCGCGTGAACCCAGCGTGGCCGCGGTCCAAAACAGTGCGGACCGCGTGGCCAAGGTTCAGAGAGGTATCATTTTAAGAGTTTGATCTGTGCGGACCGCGTGACTTTTCTGTGCGGTCCGCGTTGGACCTACGCAGCCGCGATCCAAAACAGTGCGGTCTGCGTAGGTCATGTTCAGAGAGCTAAATAATTGGAGTTTTGTACTGCGTGGACCGCGTGCATTCTTGTGCGGTCCGCGCCCCTCAGTCTGCAACTATGTCTGCAAATGTGCATTGAACTTTAAACTGTCTACTCCTTCTGTGCTTCCGCTAATAACGTTAGACTTGTATCTCTTGCAGACAATGGTACATCAAGGAAAATAAATACAACGTGGGGGCAAGGAGAAGCAAATCGGGAGGGGTGTTTCTTCCCGAGGGAGGACAATTAGAAGGGTTGTGAAACGCACTGCCAAGGATAAGGAGATAATAAAGAAGAACAGAAAGATAATTCGGGAGGCCGATAGGGCTGCCTCCCATTCAACAGGTAGTGAGTACGCATCCTCCTGGAGCGTGACTTCAGAGTCCGTCCCCACATACACATCCGTGGAGATTCCAGCGCCAGAGTCATCTTCCCATGAGCAGGCAAATATGGCCATCTCCAAGAGGCCAGTGAATGTGGTACTCACGGACTCGTCTAATGAGTTTGGAGCTGAAAAAGAATCTGACGACCAATATTCTACCTCTCCCGTAATTTCATCATCAAAGGAAAGTGAGGGTGGTGAGCCAAAGATTGGGGGTCTACATAGAACCAGGAAACCAGAGGCATGGGAAGATAGATTTGTAAGTGAAGTTGCCTTCCATCGATTCAGGGAGTGGTGGCCCAAAAGGAAGCTGATTCTGGAGAGGCTGTTCATTGATGCTGATTTAGTTCCTCACAACCCTCACGTACAAGCACAATTCTATACGAGAGAGGGTTGGGGCTTCTTCAAAAAATGTGTGGAAAAGGCAAATGAGCACATGGTGAAGGAGTTTTACAGCAATGTCTACCACGTAGTTCGGGGCTCCACAGCTACAAGAGTGAGGGACAAGATTGTGCTATTTGATGGGAAGACACTTAATCACTTCTTGGGATTTGTAGGAGAGGATGAGTCTCAATACTTGGAGAAGCTGGCTATGAAAGAAGAAGTTCGCCCGTGGTTAGCCGGGATTTTAGCAACTCCAGGTACAGTCCTTGTGTGGCTGAAAGCACAGGAGAAGATATTCAGGAACACCCTCAACTTTGAAGCAAAAGGGTGGTTGACATTCGTGTGCAATCGGCTTGACCCGTCCACATATGATCACTCCGTCCCCATTGATCGTGCTGTCTTGGTTGCTTCCATCATGGCCAGATTTCCATTGAATGTGGGCAACATCATGTATAGGGTGATTTCTACTGTGGGCAATGAGACAAAGACAAACTACCCCTTTCCCCAACACACTTTCCCTGTACTTCAAAGAATTGAAAGTAAAGAAGAAGAAATATGAGGTTATGGTACCTCCGGTGAGCCCGTATTCATGGTATGATCAAAAGGGTCCTGACAACCCAAAGAATGCGAAGAAGAGTCAGGCCTCCACTTCTTCCGCAGCTGGTCAGTCTGAAGAGCCAGTTTCTACTGAGTAGTCCACTGATCCTGTTACTGATGAGGCACTGCCCCCAGGACCGTCCACAACACCCCTTTCTGCTACAGCTGATCCGGTGATTCCAGTATCAAAGACTCACAGGTTCACCGCCAACCAACTCACATATTCATTAGCTAGTTTGAACAACTAGATGTCGGCTACAACATCCAAGTTGTCCACATTGACCACAGCCGTACAGGCTCAGAGAGCGCCGGTGACTGTTGAGATCCCTGCTTCTATTGAGGATACTTT
This sequence comes from Nicotiana glauca, assembly GCA_026770625.1. NCBI lineage: Eukaryota > Viridiplantae > Streptophyta > Magnoliopsida > Solanales > Solanaceae > Nicotiana > Nicotiana glauca. Next base: position 123,341 of record MU678963.1, on the reverse strand, counting down.
GAAGAAAATCCTGGAGAACCAGGAGCAAATGATGGCAAAGCAGGAAACCTTGACCAAGGCAATAGGTGAGCACAACAAAGCACTTAAGGACTTGGCAAAGGAGCATAGAAAGCTGAGAAAGACAAAAGCCTCGAAGGAGTCGGTGGCAACATTGAAGGTATAGGTAGACAAGCTATTGGCGGACCAGCTGCCACTTGACTTGCTGTTTAGGGAGCCGGCCATAGAGCCACCATTTGGGCAGCCACAGGAGGAGGAGAACATGCTGAAGAAGAAGAGAAAACTCCCTAGTACTGAGGGAGTTGTGATAGCAGTCGCTCCAGAGCATGAGGGTCCCTCCAGTGCTCTAGATGTTAAGCCCTCCACAGTTCCACCAGTCCCAGCAGCACAGCAGTAGCAGGCTGGGGGCCAGTCTGAGGTCCCTGCCAGTACAGAGGACACGAGAGCCATTGACCATCACAGGGCAGCCGACGAGGCTTGAGGGGCCATTCTATATCCTTTGCCTATTTTTGATGTTTTATTTGGTAGTTAGCATTCGGGACAATGCTAGCTCTTATTCGTGGGGGTGTGGCCCTACTTTTTGATTGACTGGATGATTGTATATATTTTTTACTTTTAGTACATTCATAGATATAGATGATTTGTATATAAATTTTCATTCTATACTCCCTCAGTTGTATATTCTACTCCCTTTGTGTACATATTCATTTGGTTGTCATTTGAGCTTTCTTTCTATTTTTGTTATTTTCGTAAAAAAATTTCATTTTAGTTGCAAAGTTAGGCTCGTAGACTCTTTTTGGTTTTTGCTTTGATGTTGCAACAAGCCCTTGGTTTTCTTAATGCCACGGTTCTTTCCAAGGGTAGAGTGTTGTGTGAACCGGGTGGCTCTTCCCAATGATAGATAGCGTGACAACTTTCTTAAGGATTGAGTTAGTTTTTGATTTTTCTTTTTGATTTTCAAGTTTTTTGTAGTTAAGGGTACCTCAGGCAAGGCTTCACTTGGGCCTAGCACATTTGCCTTTGATCTTATGGTCAAAGACATTAAGTTGTGTTTAGGATGGTGAAAGTCGTGGCCTTGAGACTCTTGTGTTGACCAAACAATCATCATGTGGTCAATATGGTCCATTGTGCGCTTGAATCGTGACTAAGGTCGTTGTGGGCCCTCGACTCCGTCTTTGGAAATCCTTGAGTGTATGAGTGGTGAAAATTCGATTTGTGAGTCCAATGACCGAGCCAATGGTCTAGAACTAGCCCCGAATGTTTGTTGAGGCGAAATCATAGGTGGAACTTGACTTGAGAAGTGATTGTAGGCTCTCCTTGATCCAAAAATGCTATCTTGATCCATTTCATGACCTACCAATGTAATGATCCCTAGTTCGCACTTTTGAGACTTATACCTTGTTCTTTCATAAACCAAGTTACAAGCCTGTACCCGTTCTCAATTAGACCCTCTCTTGGCACCCAAATCTTCCCTTGAGTAGTGGCGAATGTCTAAGTTTGGGGGGGAGAGACAAGAAGGGAAAGAATGTGGTAGAAAGTACAAAAGCAAAAGAAAAGGAAGGCAATGAAAAAGAAAGAAAGACAAAAATTAAGTCAAAAAGAGAATAAGAATAAAAAAGGGAATTAAAAAAAAGGGTTGAAAAAGTAGAAAAAAGGAGAAAAAGGTTTGAATTGCAAAAGAAAGAGTGACTATGTGTCTCTCTAATTATCCTCTCTGTCTTAAAATCCCCTCTCTTATGCCCTTATGATATCTCTGCCTCAACCGTTCCCACCTCTAACCCATCTATGGAACCCCCTATTTTCACTGAATCTGTATCACTCCCTACCACTCCTGCTAATATCACGCCTTTCCCAGTTTTCCAGCCTCTTTCCAACTCCAAAACCACTGAAACTTCTATTCCGTCTGTTGTACACTCCAGTCAAACTCTAAATAGCGAACAAGGTCAGAATACTGAGTTAACAAAAGGCACCACCGTGGTTCCCTTGTCAGGTGGTCCTCGAAAAGAGCTGAGTTTGTTTCCATGGATAAAGGTTTTACTTCTAAGTCCAAGATGAAGGAGTCAGTGATTGATGAGGACATTCTGGTCAAGTCAAAAGGCAAAGGCAAAGTCAGCGGAGAAAATCATAAGAAACACAAATAGGAAATAGTTGAAGAACCTAGTTCTAGGAAGGAAGCGAAGTGACGTCTGCCTTGGACTAAGGCATCAAAAGGTTTTGCTGGGCCACGTGTTTGACCCAATAATCTCTAAGATGGCAGAAATGCGTCAGCTTCTAGAAATGGTGGAGTTTCAGCAATGGACGCATCTGTTCTACATTGACGCTCCTAAAGTGTTTGATGAGGAGGTCAAGAGTTTCTTCGCAGTATTTTTCTAGTGGATACTGACCATGTGTGTGCCTTAGTAAATGGGGTGGATATTGTCTTTGACGTGAAATTACTTAGGAAAATTCTCCAGGTTCCTATTGTTGGGGTATCTAGCATAAGAGATGTTTGTCAATACAACTTCCAAAATGCAGTCGTGAAGGATAATTCTAATTAGAAGGGGGACCAAGTTCATAAGAAAGCACTCCTTCCTATCTACCAACTATTGTTTGAGCTGGTTAACAAAGTCCTGTTGCCATGAGCGGAACGCCAATCTGTCACTTCCAAATCTAATATATTTTTAATTGAGCAATTGGATGGTTTCAACCCTGTGAGTCTGCCTTCCATAATAATTGAGCATATGCAGAAAGTGGCTGATTTAAATGATGGAAATCACGGGCTTCCCTATGGATTCTTGCTCACGAAAATGTTCAAATACTTTGAGGTTCCATTGGGAACAGATAAGGTAGAGACCCGTAAGAAGACATTTTCACAGACAACCTTGGAAGAGTGCGAGTGTATTGAGAAGTATGGGGGTGTAGGAAACACTTCAAGTGTGTCTTAGCTCATCAATGTCCAAAACAGCGCAACTGAGGAGATACATCGACTGAAGGCGAGGAATGCCAACCTGGAAGGCCAGCAAGCTCGAGCGGTTCCCATGTCGAATGATAAGGTGATCCGTTTGTCTCAAGAAAATGCTGACCTCAGGCAAGTTAAGAACCTGAAAGCAGAACTGCTCAATGAGCAAAATTTGGGAAATGCCCAAATAGACCTTGTTCTGCAGACACTTGCTGCTGCTTCCAAGCCTTTTCCTCCTAGTGCCCCCTGGGTTTCCCCTCAGTGACCAGCTAGCTGGATATGTTCCTTTTTTTGTTCTGTTGATGAGTGGTGGATGTTTTTTTGTTTGTTATTTTATTGTGTTTGGGATGTATTACTGGTACTGCTTCCGTAAACAAGTCCAAATGTTGCCTCTTCCTTTTATCAAAGGAAGGGGCATATGAAACTATTATTAATCAAAATCCTCTCTTATTTTGTCTAGTGCTTCATCTTTGTCTTCTATTTTTCTCATGATTGTGTGCACATATGCGGCATGGGTTAGCTTGGCTAGACTTCTTTGCGCTTTTATTCTTTTTACTGATACCAAAAGGGGGAAAGGACATAGGGGGGATCACATTTGGGAACTGGTTCTTTTTAGACTGAACTCGTAACTCAAGGTATTGTCTCAAGGGGAACGCTTTGACATGCTATCGGATGCCTTATTTCTGAACTTATAAATGTTTAAGTATGTCATTATAAAAAGGGGAAATCTGATAGATCTTAAATACTCATGTTTAAGTTTGACTTATGTTTTGATGATCTAACAAACTTTCTGATAAGAACCAGTTAGGGAACCTGACCTACTTGGGACTACTGCAAACTCTAACGGACTCCAGTAAAAGTTGAATTGCTACACATACAGGAGCTAGGAACAAAAGAAGGACCTGATGCTCCTGCAGTTCCTATATAGCAGCACAGCACAAAGTTATTTGGGCACAGCTGGAACTGAAGTGACTGGCGGCACTGTTTCGGCCGCATTGCACCACACTGACAGCCCACTCATTCTCTAACCAAACAAAGTACTCACATCATTTCAAGTGATGTGATCAAGTTGTACCAAATGGGATTTTATACAAAACATCACAAATAGGTTTCAGTTTCATTCACTCAAGCATCAAGCAAAAATAGAAAAGATCATTCTCTCAAGCTTGAAGAACAAGGTTGAACTCCACTATAGACCAGTTCCTAAAATTGATTATTGCTGTACTAGTTGATTTGTAACGTTGTTATTGCACTTAAAATATCTCCTAAATCACTTACTTAGAAGTTTACTGATTAGGAATCCTCTTGTAAATCCTCAAACTCGTTGAGTTTAGGTTGTGGCTAGTTTTAGTCATAAAGAAAAGTCTTTGTAATCATAGGGTTACAAAGTGGCTTGTGGTGATAGAACCACAAGTTAGAAAAAGCCTTTGTAACTAGGATAGTCACAAAGTTGTTTGTGGTAATGGTACCACAAGTTAGTTTGAAGTATTTGCAATCTGGAGTATTGTAAAGTGGCTTGTAATCGGTAAGATTACAAGTTAGTGAAGTTAAAAGCCTACAAAGTAGGTCGTGGTTTTTTGATCCCCTTGCGAGGGATTTTTCCACGTCAAAATCCTTTTCCTCATTTACTTACTGCTTTATTAATTGTTCTCAGCAGAAACTTGTAGATTACCAGGTACTCTACGATTTGGTGGACCCATACAAACTAACAGTTGGAAAATCAAACCTCTGATAGCAACCCCCCTGATTAGGTTTTCGACCTCGAACTTGATTCTCCCCAATCTCAGCAACTTCTGGAGCTGCTTGGCCCGCTAGAACTCCATTGTTGGTTGTCAAAGCCAGTATCATCTATTTAATTTCTCCCAGAGCATCACCTTGAATATGAACTTGTTCGCATAATTCCTCCAATTCATGCCTCACTCCTCAGTTTCTGGTGTTAGTTTCTGGCATGATTTCTGGCTGAGCGCGTTGCTCTAATACCTATGTTACGTGCTCAATGAAGAGCACAGCCAATGCAAACCTAAAGGGTTGGGATGATGAACAACCCTTGAACAGACTTGCACATTTGAACTAGAAAATAAGAATTAAAGAAGAAGAAGAATGTGATTTTATTTATAGAAGACTCAATCTTTCCAGAATGAATACAATTGATCCATTCTCTTGTATTTAACTACCCCTTCTCTACGTTTACTAACTGAATTTGCAGATGACTTCTAACCACCTTAGCTAATATAACCGACTACTAACTACTTGTATAGTAAAAAGACTATTATGCCCCTAGGCTCCTACCCTTCTAGTTATAGTTCATAACATATGTTACCATCAAACGTGAGATTATAATAGTATAATTTAATAACACATGAATAATCAAATGACTTAACAATAAATATATTTATTAAACTTGTGAAGATTTACAAGCAGAAGGATAAATGATTAGGTCTTATACGATTAGAATCAGAAACTATCAGTATTTTAGGGACAACCATATTACTATTCCAATCATCATCAACATTAGTTTATTGTTTTAGCTTAAATATATAAACTTAATTTAAACATAAATAAAACCCTATGGAAAAACTAGGTTGTACTAAATTTGGGTTGTTGTTTTTCTTGCCTATAGAATTGGCACAAATTTGTTAAAAAATTAATATGCTAGTCCTAGTAAGTACTGCTTGTTATTTTATTTTTTCTGTTTTAAGTTTAAAACCCTAGATGTCTCACGACCTGGAATCCCCACCATCGGGATCGTGATGGCGCCTAACATCACACTTGCTATGCAGGTCAACGTTAGAGTTTTTATTAGCCAATTTCTTTATGTTTCAGTGAGTAACAATAAGCTTTAGTGATTAACAATAAATAAGCTAAAATATGTCGAAATGAACATGGAAGTACATAAGTAACAAATTTGATTATATGCTATTACTACCACAATCCGGAGTCACAATTCACGAACATTCTATGGAGTATAAAAGGGGACGCCACTAGGACTACCTTGGGTCTCCAAGCAAGTGAATCCTATAGCCAACCTCTCGATCAGTCGAACCAGCTCCAAATTATGTACAGAAAGTGTAGTATCAGTACAACCAACCCATGCACTAGTAAGTGCTGAGCCTAGCCTTAACAAAGAAGTGACGAGGCTATGGCGGGGAAATCAAGATATAACCTGCATACAATGTATAATAAAAGTATAAAAAAGATATGATAAAATAAACTAGTAACTTGCATGAAGTGAATACAGTTCTCAAAGCATATCATCAGTGTTCAACTATTACCAATCCTTAAGTGCAATTTAAGACTACCGTTCAGCTAACACAGTCAAGGAAAAGTAGAAGTGTGACGACCCGACCCGTCGTCTCAGAAGTTACCACCCCGTTTCCCCCATTTTATGTTTCTTCATATTTCATTATCAGTATTTGGTGTGTTAGAGTTGATTTGGATTGGTTTTGGTAGAAAATGAGACACTTAGTCTCTTTAAGGAAGGTTTGGTTTGGAAAAATCAATCGGATGTTGACTTATGAGTTAGAAGGCTCGAATGTGATTTCAGGTGATTCGGTTAGTTTTGGGGGATGATTTGTGACTTATGAGTGTGATCGGAATCTATTTTGGAAGTCCGGTGTAGAATTAGGCTTGAATTGACGAAGTTAGTATTTTTGCGAATTCCGGTTGATAGGTGAGATTTTGATCCGAGGGTCAGAATGGAATTCTGAGAGTTGCTATAGCTTTGTTAGGTGATTTTTGATGTGTGTGAAAATTTTTAGGTCATTCGGAGGTGTTTTGGTTCAATTTTTGATCAAATGCGTATTTCGAAAGTTTGTAAAGAACCTAGGCTTGAATCCGATGCGATTTGATAGTTCTAGGGTTGTTTGATGTGTTTTGATGGTTGAAACAAGTTTGAATGATGTTTTGGGATATGTTGGTATTTTTGGTTGAGGTCCCGGGGGCCTCGGGGTGAGTTCAGATGGTTAAACGGAGAGTTTTGGAGTTTGCATGTTGCTGAAGCCTGCTGCAACTGGCATTTTTGCTTCTGCGAGTCTTGGACCGCAGAAGCGGACACGTTTATGCAAAGGGTTGACCGCAGAAGCAGTGAGGAGGCCTAGGTTAGTTCCGCAGAAGCAGACAAATGGACCGCAGAAGCAGTCTTGCTTATGCGAGTAATGGACCGCAGAAGCGGTTGGGCTCGAGTTTGGTATTTCTGTAAAAGTGGGAGAAAATCTGCAGTAGCGGAGTCGCAAAAGCGACTTGTTGACCGCAGAAGTGGTCATGGCCTTATTTGAAATTTCCGTAGAAGTGGAAGAATAGTCGCGAAAGCGGTCCCGCATAAGCGGTAAAGGGACCGCAAAAGCGAAAAGAGCTAGGCAGACTTATAATATTTCCTCCGCGAGCTAGGTCTTATTTTCACCATTGTTGGACAACCTTGGGAGCTTTTTGACGAGGATTAAAGAGGGTTTTGATGGAAATTGATTGGAGGTGAGTCTCGTGACCTAGAATCATCATTTTATTGAAGAATCAACATATAAATTCAGGGAAATTTGATTAAAATTGGAAGAACTAGGGCTTGAGTTTTTTATATTCCAAAATGGGATTTGATGGGTCATTTGAGCTCGGATTTGAGAGTTCTTGGTATGTATGAACTCGTGGCGGGATAAGGAATCCGGTGATATTAATTTTCTAATTTTTTGAGAAGTGGGCCCAGGGCTCGGATTTTGCTAATTTCGAGATTTTTGCTATTTTTCGATTGTTTTCGATTGGGTATTGTCCCATTGGCATATTGTAATGTATTTGCTCTGATGTTGATAGATTCGACGCATGTGGAGGCCGATTTGATGGACAAGGACGTTGCGAGCTAGAGACTTCACCGGTTCGAGGTGAGTAATGATTGTAAATGATATCCTGAGGATTTGAAACCCCGGATTTGCACGCTATAGTGCTATATTAAGGTGACTTACACACTGGATAACAAGAGTGGGGTAGAGAACCGTTGGGTATTTGACTGGAACCTATTTGTTATTATCATGATTTGGGCTAATTGCCATATTTGGGCTTCGTGCCAATTATTTGAACCCTTCGGGAATTATTTTCATTGCTTCCTCACTGTTTTGACTTATTACGTGAACTAAGTCATATTGTTTCTCCACTATTTTATAACTCAGCCACTTTTACTCAGATTTGAGTCTTAAATGATATTTTAAATGATAATTTGGGCTGAGGACTACTGTTTTACTAATGCTCGAGGGGCTTGTGATGAAATTCTGACTGAGTGTGGCCGAGGGATAGATGTGAGGATACACTGAGTGATGTGAGGCCGAGGGCCTGGATGTGAGTACTATATATGGATCGGACTGCACGTCGCAACAATATATTATATGGATCGGGTTGTACGCCGCAGCAGTATATTATATGGATCAGGTTGCACGCCGCAACAGTATGTATATATTGGATCGGACGGCACGCTGCAGTGATATATCGCTTGGGATGTAGGAGCCCCTCCGGAGTCTGCAACCCCACAGTGAGTACGGCTACCCATATGGATCGAGCTGCATGCCGCAACGAGCTATGGATCGGGCTGCACGCCGCAGCGATATGTGGATCGGGCTGCACGTCGCAGCGACTACTACGTGATACTATTCTGAGAGTGTTGTTGAGTGTGAGCTCGAGGGGATGGTACTATTTTTGAGGGACTGCCCGAGGGGAGGACTTTTATGTGCTCATCTTGCATACTTATTTGCTTTTTACCTGTTATACTGTGGTATTTGTGCCCGAGGGGCGGACGTTTCTGTGCTTATCATCACTAATTGTTTTGAAATCATTTTCGTAACTATCGAAAATATCATTTTCCAAAGAGATTTGAACTGAGCCAAGGTATTTCTAATGGTTTCGCAGATTACACTATTTTCTCAGAAAATTTTATCCGGCTTCTATATAGCATGTTGGTTGCTTTACGTGATTTCGTGCTGCTCAGTTATTATTTACCTTTATTACTCACTGAGTTGGAGTACTCACTTTACTCCTTGCACTTCGTAAGCAGTTGCAGGTATTTATTCACCCGGTAGCGGGTATCGGCTGCGTGGAGGCAGAGTTGTAGAGGTTTTAGCGAGGTGACTACCAGCGTTCGTAGCACCACCATTTTTTATGTTAGTCATTATTATTGTTCAATGTACTTCTATACTGTGAAGTGGGAATTCATTCTTATAGATGCTCGTGACTTTTGACACCTTGGTCGAGCTGTGTTGGGTTTTAATTACATTAATTAATATCCTTAAATCATATTTGAACTGTTATTTAACTGATTAGCTACTTAAAAGTGGTGTTCTGAAATGGTCTGGCTGGCCTGGTCTTCACGAGAGGCGCCATCACGGCTCGATTGAGGTTTGGGTTGTGACAAGTTGGTATCAGAGCCTAGGTTACTAGGTCTCACGAGTCATGAGCAGGTTTAGTAGAGTCTCGCGGATCGGTACGGAGACTTCTGTATTTATCCTCGAGAGGCTACAGAACCTTTAGGAAAACTTTTACCTTCTTGAATTCTTATCGTACGTCCTTGATTCAGCTTGAAAAGAAACTATTAAAATTCCTTCCACGCGTTTGTAAGCGCACATGAGCGCTCATTATCAGATATGCCTTGATGGCTTGTGATTCCCCGATCAAGGGGCGAGATGTGATCTCTGTGAGTTTGATGTTGGGCCAGTCTGGAGGACTTGAGACCGGATCTTTGCCTATGGCTTGAGCACCAAGGTGCTGATTGTGTGAGCAAGTGTTTTGAACTTATATGTTTGGTATTGTCCCTATTAGCTGGAATGGCATTTGGATATCCATGTGATGAGTATGTTAGTACTGCGAGATACATCTATATGACTTGGTAGTGACGAAGAAGTCTGCTGGATAATAGATAAACTGTTAAGTGTTCGATTCCTATTGTGATTTGATGTGTAGCCCGAGTTATGGACGCGTGAAGAATGTTTTTGTGTCCCCTAGTTGGGGAGTGAAGTGCATTACATATGGCGGTATGAGTTCTGACCCAGAAAGACTAAATGGCTGTGTAACGAGTATGATGGTGGAAGGTATGCTGAAATGCTAAATTGAGGCAAAACAGGTAGGTTATCTCCTACGGAGTGTTCTTAAGTGGTATGATCCTTATGTGTATGTTAGAAGATCTCATGTGTAATTGAAGGGTATGTGTTAAAATGTGAAAATTCGGATCGCTTAGGAGAGTGGACTCAACTGATGTGGAGATGAATGTGAGATTTGCAGAGGATTACAATACTAGATGATCTGTGTTTTCACAAACTTGTAAATGATTTGAGTTTAATCTCACTATGGTATTGTGGCTTCATTAGAGTAAAAGTGTTATGGGTTATTGAGTGTGTCCTGATATATGGCTTTTAGCCAAGTTGGGGAGGTTGCTGTTGATTAGCGGATTTCACAGTTATGTGCTATGTTGGGTCTGATTTGAGGCATGCTGGCGAATCAATTCTGGTCATAGAAATTGAGCTGAGGATGGCTTGAGTGAAGCAAAAGTTGTGACAGAAGTCATATTACGCTTTATAGAGTATGAGAATCATGGAATGTCTAAAGTGTTATTGGAAAATGATGCTTGGTGTATAGAGCAGCAAGTTGCTTGGTCGTAATGGGATGAAGATATCATTTTGCGGTATCGGAGTGCCAATGAGGCACGGGTGGTTCTGTCCGTCAGGTCAGGTGATTTGCAGTTTGAATAAGAGAGGATGACTTTCGAAAATGGTTCTAATGTGTTCAAGAGTCTGCAAGGAACAATCGGGTATCTTAAAGTTACATGTGTGGTTAGAAATTGTGTTTTCATTGGAAGGGGTTCAGAATTGTGCTATTTCTATGTTAATTATGGGATTCTATGCATCAGTATTAGGAAAAATAAAGGTAACGGATTTAGATTTGTAGGAAGTTCTTCAAGTAGATTATTTTGGGGAGGTGGTGTTTTTGAGAACATTCGAGAGAGAGTATTCAACAACTTATGGGTTTCAGACAGTGTGGTTCATGCTTGGGTATCATGTGGTAAACCTGGGTGAGGCGTTGTGGCACTACATCAAGAGGAAATGTTAAGTTGATGATGAATCGGAAGGGAGATAAAGGTTTTCTTTCTATCCTTGGATGGTATGGTATATGCGATATGTTGTAGAGGATTGAGATTTGCATGTTCGAGGTTTTGGTTCAGTTCTGAAAGGAAGTTTATAAAACTCTTAGACAACGGGTAACCTCAGATAATCAAGGAAAATGGTACTTCTAATTGGAAGCGATTTGACGAGAGTATTTGTCTTGGAAAGGGAGTAATGTGATTAAACTGATGATACTTCGGTAGTATTGCGGCATTTTCTTGTTAGATGGACTGCTGATATCTGAATGTGTTTGATGGAACAGGGGAATTTAAAATATCCTTCATGGAGTGATTAGGTACTTGAGGTGTGATATGTATTCATACGACGGAATTTGGGATCAGGTATGGTGATTCGTGTGCTATAGGGAATTGGAGATTGGGAGTTCCCATGTACAGACTATGTTGTGGTTGAGGATCGTTTGTATCGGCACCGTTTAGTGGATACTAATATTTGGAGGCTCGAATAGATATTTCTTTGCTTGGTATGTTAGATTCTGGATATGATGTTGGAGTGTAGACTGGCTGTCTCCGTGTTGGGTTATTCTAGACTATTGCGCTATGGGCTATGCCAGAAAATGCCACGGATTGAGAGGCGAGGTGTGTCGGATTATGTTCTAGAAGATGGGTTTGTATTTCAAAGACCCAGTGGACGGTTGGGAAGGATTGCTTTTTGTAATTGGGCCTTCGTGATGGATGCCAGTGCAAAGGTTTCTACCATTGGTTCAGTTCTGGTGTTGGGGGACTTTTCGGATGCGTTTCATGTGGCCGGGCGAGGTTGTGGATTTCGATATTGATTTGGTGTCGGGCACCGTATCGTACGGCTCCGGCAGGAGTTGTAGTAGTGGAAGGAGCAGCTTCAGGTTCCTTGGTAATGAGTTCGTTGGCAGGCTGATGTGGCTGCGTATTCAGCTTAAGTTGCTTTTCGGTGTTGTGAGATGTTATGATTTGTTGGTTATGGGCTCATGTTGTGCAGTTCTATTGGGGATTCATAGTGAAAGTCGAGCGGGAAGAGTAATTGGGTGTTGCTCGGTAAATTGAGTGTTGGTTATGTTCTATCAGGCTTACGTGGAGTATGTTATTTGTTTCACCGTGGGTGTAATGAATTGCTTGGGTTCCAGATATCAAATTGTGCGTGGTTGTCAATTTTGAGCATAATGACTTGAGGGGTTTCATGTGTGATAGTGTTTGGGATAGGAGCACGCATTATAGCGAGGCCATGTGGAGATATGACCTTCCGGGGTAGATTCAGGTGTTCTATTTCTAATACCTGAGACGGGGTCTCAGCCTTGTGTGGTGATGGTATTGATGAGCTTGAGGTACAACTCTTTCATTTGAGTCATTTTTTTTATGATTTGGGTATATTAAGATCGTTTCTTATTGGTGCGCGTATTATGTAAGTTGTGGCTTAGGCCTGTATTGAGGTGTCATATCACCAGAGTGGTGTGTTGGATCCGAGGTGATCGTTGGGGTCACTAATGAATACGAACATATTTGATTTCAACTTGTTGGAAGGATAATATCGAGGTTTCGCTCGGAAATCTGTTGTGGTAATAGTAAAAAAGGAAGTGGCTTCATGAATGGTTGATCTGAGAAATGGTTACGGTTTATTGCATATTTCATTTATCATTGGAAGTATATGAAAGTGTTGGAATAAGACCTTAGTTGATAAGAGGTTTTCTACCGGCATTCGGGTGTTGTGGATAACTGCTGTGAATAGAAGTTATTGTTTCGAGTGTTTAGGTTATGTGGTATATCATATGATTGCACCTGAGGTTGCAAGTATGGGTTATTACATCTGGTTCAGGCTTATTTTGAGTATAGATGTGAGGTTCTGATCTTGTATATGATTTCGGAAAGTGCAATGTGGTTCTATGGTTTATGGACTAGATGGATTGTGAAATTTTAGCTATGTTGTGTTATCAGACCTATGCGAGATAGGGTGACGTGGGATCAGCCCCAGGTATATGCTTGGTAAGGTCATTCAGCTATTGGTTGGCTTTTAGGACAACTCTGGGTACGTTCGAGGACGAGCGTTTGTTTAAGTTGGGGAGGATGTGATGACCCGACCCGTCGTCTCAGGAGTTACCGCCCCGTTTCCCCCATTTTATGCTTCTTCATGTTTCATTATTAGTATTTGGTGTGTTAGAGTTGATTTGGATTGGTTTCGGTAGAAAATGAGACACTTAGTCTCTTTAAGGAAGGTTTGGTTTGGAAAAGTCAACTGGATGTTGACTTATGAGTTAGAAGGCTCGGATGTGATTTCTAGTTATTCGGTTAGCTTTGGGGGATGATTTGTGACTTAGTAGTGTGATCGGAATCTATTTTGGAGGTCCGGTGTAGAATTAGGCTTGAATTGGCGAAGTTAGTATTTTGGCGAATTCCGGTTGATAGGTGAGATTTTGATCTGAGGGTTGGAATGGAATTACAAGAGTTGCTCTAGCTTCGTCAGGTGATTTTTGATGTGTGTGAAAAATTTGAGCTCATTGGGAGGTGTTTTGGTCGGGTTTTTGATCAAATGCGTATTTCATAAGTTTTTGAAGAACTTAGGCTTGAATCCGATGCGATTTGATGGTTGTAGTGTTGTTTGATGTGTTTTGATGATTGGAACAAGTTTGAATGATGTTTTGGGATGTGTTGGTGTTTCTGGTTGAGGTCCCGGAGGCCTCGGGTTGAGTTCGGATGGTTAAACGGAGAGTTTTGGAGTTTGCATGTTGCTGAAGCCTGTTGCAACTGGCATTTTTGCTTCTGCGAGTCTTGGAGAGCAGAAGCGGACATGCTTATGCGAAGGGTTGACCGCAAAAGCGGTGAGGAGGCCTGGGTAGTTCCGCAGAAGCAGACAAATGGACCGCAGAAGCGGTCTCGCTTATGCGAGTAGTGGACCGCAGAAGCGGTTGGGCTCGAGTTTGGTATTTTCGCAAAAGTGGGAGAAAATCCGCAGGAGCGGAGTTGCAGAAGTGACTTGTTGACCGCAGAAGCGGTCGTGGCATTATTTGAAATTTCCGCAGAAGCGGAAGAATAGTCGCGAAAGCGGTCCCGCATAAGCGGGAAAGGGACCGCAAAAGCAAAAAGAGCTGGGCAGACTTATAATATTTCCTCCGCAAGCTAGGTCTTATTTTTACCATTGTTGGACAACCTTGGGAGCTTTTTGACGAGGATTAAAGAGGGTTTCGACGGAATTGATTGGAGGTGAGTCTCTTGACCTAGAATCATCATTTTATTGAAGAATCAACATATAAATTCATGGAAATTTGATTAAAAATGGAATAACTAGGGCTTGAGTTTTTGATATTCCAAAATGGGATTTGATGGGTCATTTGAGCTCGAATTTGAGAGTTCTTGGTATGTATGAACTCGTGGCGAGATAAGGAATCCGTTGATATTAATTTTCTAATTTTTTGAGAAGTGGGCCCGGGGCTCGGGTTTTGCTAATTTTGAAATTTTTGCTATTTTTCCATTGTTTTCGATTGGGTATTGTCCCATTAGCATATTGTGATGTAGTCACTATGATGTTGGATAGATTCGACGCGTATGGAGGCTGATTTGATGGGCTAGGGCGTCGCAAGATAGAGACTTCACCGGTTCGAGGTGAGTAATGATATTTGTACGCCATAGTGCTATATTGAGGTGACTTACACGCCGGATAGCGAGCTTGGGGTAGATCACCGTTGGGGATTGTGACTTGGTCCGTCCCGATTAATGATTTTTCCGCATATTTGACTGGAACCTATTTGTTATTATCATGATTTGGGCTGATTGCCATATTTGGGCTTCGTGCCAATTATTTAAACCCTTCGGGGATTATTTTCATTGCTTCCTTACTATTTTGACTTATTACGTGAACTCAGTCATATTGTTTCTCCACTATTTTATAACTCAACCACTTTTACTCAGATTTGAGTCTTAAATGATATTTTAAATGATAATTTGGGCTGAGGACTACTGTTTTACTAATGCCCGAGGGGCTTGTGATGATATTCTGACTGAGTGTGGCCGAGGGCCAGATGTGAGGATACACTGAGTGATGTGAGGCCGAGGGCCTGGATGTGAGGACTATATATAGATCGGACTGCACGCCACATCAGTATATTATATGGATCGGGCTGCACGCCGCAGCAGTATATTTTATGGATCGGGCTGCACGCCGCAACAGTATGTATATATTGGATCGGACTGCACGCCATAGTGATATAGCGCTTGGGCTGTAGGAGCCCCTCCAGAGTCTGCACCCCCACAGTGAGCGCGGGTACCCATATGGATCGGGCTGCACGCCGCAGCGAGCTATGGATCGGGCTGCACGCTACAGCGATATGTGGATCGGGATGCACGGCGCAGCGACTACTATATGATATTATTTTGAGAGTGTTGTTGAGAGTGAGCTCAAGGGGCTGGTACTTTTTTTTGAGGAATTGCCTGAGGGGCGGACTTTTATGTGTTCATCTTGCATACTTATTTGCCTTTTACCTGTTATACTATGGTATTTGTGCCCGAGGGGCGGACTTTTCTGTGCTTATCAGCACTAATTGTTTTGAAATCGTTTTCGTAACTATCGAAAGATCATTTTCAAAAGAGATTTGAACTGAGCTAAGGTATTTCTAAAGATTTCACAGATTACACTATTTTCTCAGAAAATTGTATCCGGCTTCTATATAGCATGTTGGTTGCTTTACGTGATTTTTTGCTGCTCAGTTATTATTTACCTTTATTACTCACTGAGTTAGAGTACTCACTTTACTCCCTGCACCTCGCGTGCAATTACATGTATTTATTCACCCGGTAGCGAGTATTGGCTGCGTGGAGGCAGAGTTGTAGAGGTTTTAGTGAGGTGACTGACAGCGTTCGCAGCACCACCGTCTTTCTATGTCATTCATTATTCTTGTTCAATGTACTTCTAGATTGAGAAGTGGGAATTCATTCTTATAGATGCTCGTGACTTGTGACACCCCGATCGGGCTGTGTTGAGTTATAATTACGTTAATTAATATCCTTAAATCATATTCAAACTGTTATTTAACTGATTAACTGCTTAAAAGTGGTGTTCTAAAATGGTCTGGCTGGCCTTGTCTTCACGAGAGGCGCCATCACGACCGGAGTAGTGTTTGGGTCGTTATAATAAGCATATAGGTAGTTGTGGCGTGCAACTCCGATCCCACCGTACATTTCCTATTCCTACCTTATTACCTCTTGTTAACATAAGTAACATAATATATATAAAATTATTGCGCCATGCAACCCGATCCCATCATATCACAATAATCATAATCACAGTTCACCGTTATTTCACCACAATCTAACCTTATTACACCTGTTGCGGCGTGCAACCCAATCTCACCGTACATATCATTTCACCCTTATTCCTCCTCAATATATCATTATTATTCCACTTGTTGCAGCGCGTAACCCGATTCCACCATATCAGTATCATTTATTCAACAAGTACAAAAATTTCACAACTCAAGTCACATAACCCTTCACAAGGCTTAACTTCAAACCAAAACAATTAGGAAGATTATACACTATGAGATTTTACACAAGTAATACTACTTAGCGAGACCAATCCAGAATATGCCTTGAAAGTACCGATAACCAACTTAAGCAAATAGTAGGACACAACAAAATTACGAAATAACTAATACTTTCAACAAAGAGAAATAATGTCTAACAAGTAACAATTAAGTATGGAAATACAAGTAAAGCATGTAGCAGTTAAGACAGGAAAAAATAATATAAAAAGAACTGGAAGGAAACAGGTAAAATAGATAAATTGGCGGTGCATAGGTACTCGTCACTTCACCTATACGCGGCTCATATGGATTTCACATAGCAAATAAGTCAAGTGTTCCTAATTCCTCTAGTCAAAATTAGACACGGCACTTACCTCGCTCCACGAGCCACTCAATGCTCAATTACCACTTTTCCTCTAGTATCCACCTCCAAACCACTCGTTCTAGCCATAATTAACTCAATAACATCAATTATTGCTAAAGGAATCAACTATAATGCATAAATTTAGATTTCTCAATTTTTTTTAAAAAAGTCAAAAATTGATCCCAGATTCGCTTGGTTAAAATCCGAGATTCGGACCAAAATTCATTTACCTATTCACCGCTAAGCCCGAACATATAATTAATTTTATAATCCGACCTCAATTCGAGGTCTAAATCTCCAATTTCCCAAATCCCTAGTTTCTACCCAAAATCCCCCAATTTTACCATGAACACTCTAGATTTTAGGTTGAAATGAAATACAATGTGTAATTGGAAGAAAATGGTTTAGAATCACTCACCAAAACTTTGGGTAAGAAATTAGCTTGGGAGAATCACCAATAGGCCATCTAGCTTTTGAAAATTGAAAAATGGCTTAAATCCCATTTTCAGATTGTTTTAAGAACTGGGCAACAGTGTTCATCGTGTTCACGAGGATACTGTTGCATTCGTGAAGAATTGCGCCTGCTAGGTGTATGCGATCGTGAAACCCTCAGTGCGTTCGCGAAGGCTATGTACCCTGGCCTTCGCGTTCACAAGCCTGTGCTCGCGTTCGCATAGAAGGAACGACTGATACCCTCCCCCAGGTCCCAAATGCTTAGCGTTCGCGAAGAGTAAAGCCCCATCACTCCGCATTCGCGACCGAGCCTTCACATTCACGAAGAGGAAAAATTCATCTTCACTAACTTACCCTTTGCATTTGCAAGAGTGCCTTCGCAAACGTGAAGAAGAACACACCAGAACAACTGTTGCAACAAAAATACCAGATTTTCTAAGTTCAAAATATCCCGTAGCTTATTTGAAACTCACCCGAGCCCTCGGGGCTCCAAACCAAACATGAACACAAGTCCTAAAATATTATACGAACTTGCTCGCATGATCACATTACTAAAATAACACCTAGAACTATGAATTGAACACCAAATCGAATGAAATTTTCACGAAAGCTTTAAAAATTCTAACTTCACAACCGGACATCCGAATCAAGTCAAACTAATTTCGTTTTTCATCAAATTTTACAGATAATTTATAAATATTATATTGGATCTGTACTGGAATCCGAAACCAAAATACGAACCCGATATGAACAAGGCCAAATATCACTAAATTCTTTAAAACTGTTAGATTTTCGAGAAGGGTAAAAATAAAATTAAATTCTAAAACATAAGATGACCTTTTGGATCATCAAAAGATGTAGCTGAGGACGTTGGAGTCTTGGTTAGAGTTTTATTACATGGTCAATGCATGTTCTTGATCTGCATTATAGATATATTATTTATTAATTGGTAATACTATTATTTTATTTTATTTACTTCCTTGATAAAAAAAACCTATGGCCGAAAGACATTTATATAATGATGAAAAGACACATACAAATGACTCATTGAACAAAATAATTAAAGGAACTTTTACGTTTCTATGCCACATAGGAAACTTTATTATCCTCAATGTTTAAGGTTTGACTTAATTATACTTAGTATATCAAATTATCGATTCTATTCCATAGTGTATTTTAAGGGTACAATTAATACAGTGTATATTCCTTCTAAATTCAAGGTACCGTATATTCCACCCTTCCCACATTTCTTTCTCCCAAACCCTTACCCTCACCCTCGTTTGTGTACTATTATTAAACATAAAAACCTATGATTATGGAAACTTGTTTGGTAATATTTAGTTATTGTCAGTGCAAATAATTGTGTTTCTATGAAATCCTCAAGTTCATGAGATTTTTCCTCTTTGAAGCAGTTGACCTTTGCTTAATTTTCCTTTTCATCGTTGTTTTTACTGTCGAATGGGATACCATATAGTCTGAATATCTAATGTCGAAAGTGAAACTAATTCTCCTACTCTAAGCCTAAAATCCTACTACATCAAACATCTAATATTGTATTACTTTTGAATATATAAACAAGATTGACAAGTCTATGATGCACCAGGCAGGAAATTAAAATGTTTCATAGATTTTCTTTTTTGATCAGATAAAAAATGGCACATTGATTCTACCCATGAATTCAACAAAGTAAACCTCTTAATTCGACTTTCTATATTCAAATTCAACAAGTGCAGTGAGATTGGGGGCTACTTTTTAATCCCAGTTCTCATTCAATTCTAACTTAATTGGTATTTTCGGCCTAATTGCATTTTTTGCAGAAGTTTTAGTCCTCTTGGATTTGTGAAAACAGAAAATAATGCATCTACAATCAATATACAAATAATCTCCAATTTATCTACAAACTGGGTATAGTGAATTTTAATATCCCAATTCCCATTAGATTGTAGTTTAATTGGGATTTTCGATATAATTGCATTTTTTGCAGAAGATTTATAGAAGTTTTAGTCATTTTTAATTTGTGAAAACAGAAAATAAAGAATCTAAAATTAGAATACAAACAATCTACAATTTATCTACAAAATATCTATTAACTGGGTACATTGAATTTTTATATCCCAATTCCCATTCAATTGTAGCATAATTGTGATTTTTGACATAATTGCGTTTTTAGAAGATTTGTAGAAGTTTTAGCCGTTTTTATTTGTGAAAATAGAAAACAAAGCATCTGCAATCAGAATACAAATAATCTACAATTTCTGTAATATGTCTTCTTCGAGTTTCAATATGAAATTCAGTCAAAACCAAGTCTAATCTTCACCATCCGATTATTTTCAACAACACCCAATCCAAACAAATGATAAATTTTGAAAACCCATATTTGAATTCAAAACTTTCAAGTTTTTTAATGGTTGTCAATGGTGAAAAATATCTGGAAGAATATTTACTTCCATAACTGTAGCGCTCCTAAATAGGAATATATGGAAGAATATTTAGTTCCAGATTTATAGCGCGCCTAATTAGGAATGAATCGGCTCCTAATAATTGGTATTTGATGAATGATATATATTTTGTAGAATAACTGTGAACATTGCGGGTAAATATGAAACTATGCACATTTTTGGTTATAAGGTTTCATATATGATATAAGAAGGAAAAAGTCTCATAATTAAATATGTTATTACCTACCGCTGAACAATGTGTGGGTACGCAGAATACAAAGCTTGTGATGTGGAATCTTTAACAAATAGTCAAAACAAGAATTTATTTTGATGGAATAGTATAGTTTGTTTTGTTTATTGTTTACTATAGGGTATGGGCATATCTCATTCAAAGATTCATGGAGTGGTACTCGTTTTTAGTCAATACTATACTCTTAATTATGGCCACTAATATAATGCCATTTACATAAAAGGGCCAAAACTGTCATTGTAAATACTATCCATCTATCTATTGAGCTAAATATGCCCTCGTTGTTTTCTTTTGGCCCAAAAATATCCTAAAATAGCCAATAATATCAAGGTGATTTTAAAGTAAAGGTATGCTATAAGAGGTCAAGAGTGAAGGTTAGTTTTGCAATTAGAAATCAAGGCCCATTTGGCCATTCTTGTAATAGCTTTAGGTAGATACTATAAATAGCTAATTTTAGGGTTTAGTTTCATGAGTTAGATTTTGATGAATGAGCGTGTTACTCCTTTTGAAGAGGGTGTAAGGAATATCCCTTTATCTTTTTAGTGAACCCAATTTGAATCTTTTCTTGTTGTGGATCTATTTATGAGTGTTGGGTTTGTTATTTAATAAATAATAACAAAAGAGATGTGAATGAAAAATGGTGGGAAAAAAAATGAAGGGATGACCCATGACCCGGTCCGGTCTAGTCCATTTTTCTTTCTCGGATTAATTTAAATTCGTTTTAAATGTCTCGCAAAAATTTCCAACAACCATGACTGTCCTGAAAGGTTGCAAGCCTCTTCAGAGGGTCACACCTATTCCAACAGCCATGACTGTTCTGAAAGGTTGCAAACCTCTTCAGAGGGTCACACATGTTCCAACAGCCATGACTGTTCTTAAAGGTTGCAAACCTCTTCAGAAACATCACCAAGTTGGCTATAAATAGACCTTCAAATCCCAGAATATTTACTTACGAAATTTTCTGAATCTTCTTCTACTTCTACTTCTTCTTCTGCACAAAATATTCCAGTGTATTTTACGACCATCGAGTGGTTCGCCGATCACCAGATTTTTAGGTACTGATACACTGGTGAGTTAAATCGTTCTATCCTGGGAGGATATATTCCATAACCTCGGGTACTTGAGGGGAATAATTTCCTTAAGGACACACTGTGTATTCAGTGGGCTCGATTTGTTCCTTCAATGTTTCAAAAATTATTTTGAAGTTCGAATATTATTTTTCAGAATTATTTCTACTAACTTTCTGTTTCTGTTTTCAGAAAGATTATTATTTTATATATTTACAGAAATATAGATTCATAACACTCTTAAGGAAATTATATTTAATATATTCTGCATTCTGTCTGGATTTTACTATTCTGGTTTGAAGTTCAGAAAATGATTTGAAGAACATAAAAACTTCATCGTTTTTCAATAAAACAGTATATAAAAACATTAGTTATTTTTTACGTACTGTTTATTGATTACAATATTATTTACTGTTTTGGTTTTGCCATTAATTGATTTCTTCTGTTGTTGACAGTAAGAAATGGAAAATAAAAATGGAAATCCTTCTGCGACTGTTGGTGCAATGATGATAGCCTCGTCAAGCCGCACTGTTGTTTCTCCGGCTGAGAAACCGGGGAAATTTTCTGGAACCTACTTCAAATGATGGCAGCAAAGAGTGTTCTTCTGTCTTACCACACTTGGTATGAAAAAATTCACTAGTGAAGAGTCTCCAGTGCCTGCTGCGGACATGACGGATAATGAAAAGTTCATAGTTGTTGAGGCGTGGAAGATGGCAGATTTTCTTTGCAAAGGCTAAATCTTAAGTGCTTTAGAAGATGACTTGTACAATGTGTACAATGCAATGAATACTTTGAAAGAATTATGGCATGCACTTGAGAAGAAGTACAAGACATAAGATGCATGCTTGAAGAAGTTCGTGGTTGCCAAGTTTCTAGACTATAAAATGATAGACAACAAAACTGTGGGAACCCAAGTTTAGGAGCTCCAACTTATTTTTCACGACCTTATTGCTGAAGGTATGGTCGTGAATGAAACATTTCAAGTAGCTGCTATGATTGAAAAATTACCTCCTTCGTGGAGAGATTTTAAGAACTATCTGAAGCACAAATGCAAAGAAATGAAATTGGAAGAACTTGTGATACGTCTAAAGATCGAGGAAGACAACAAAACAGCTGGGAAGAAGTCTCATGGAAATTCAACGATCATGGGAGCTAATATAGTTGAAGAGACTACTCCAAAAAGTAAGAAGAGGAAGAGGTCTTCTGGACAAACTAAGGAGCAGAACAAAAAGAAATTCAAGGGCAGCTGCTACAATTGTGGAAAAGTCGGTCACAAAAGCCCAGATTGTCGTCTCCCAAAAAAGGATAAGAAGAAGGGACAAGGCAACATAGTGGAGAAGAATAATGAGATTGATGATCTTTGCGCAATGCTTTCGAAATGCAATTTAGTTGGAAATCCGAGGGAGTGGTGGATTGACTCTGGAGCCACTCAACATGTTTGTGCTGTCAAAGAAGCATTTGCAACTTACTCTACTGCTGGTCCGGAAGAAGAAATTTCCAAGGGAAATAATGCAACAACCAAGATTGAAGGTTATGGGAAGATATTCCTGAAGATGACTTCCGGCAAGGTGTTAACGCTCAACAATGTTCTTCATGTTCCTACTATTAGGAAGAATTTAGTTTCTACTTCTTTATTTGTAAATAATGAATTCAAATGTGTATTTGTTTCTGATAAAGTTGTTGTAAGCAAGAACAAAATGTATGTTGGAAAAGGCTACCTCACGGAGGGCCTTTTCAAACTCAATGTAATGGTTGTTGACAGTATGAATAAAATTTTAGCTTCTTCTTATTTATTGGAGTCAAATGATTTATGGCATATTCTTTTAGGACATGTCAATTATAAAACCTTACAGAAATTAATTAATTTAGAAGTATTGCCTAAATTCGAGTGTAATAAATCGAAATATCAAATATGTGTTGAATCTAAGTTTGTAAAACATCTTTATAAGTCTGTTGAAAGGAATTCAAATCCTTTAGACTTAATTCATACTGACATTTGCGATATGAAGTCGACACCATCTCGAGGTGGGAAAACGTATTTTATTACTTTTATTGACGATTGCACTAGATATTTTTATGTTTATTTGCTTAATAGTAAAGATGAATCAATTGAAGCATTTAAGCAATGCAGGAATTAAGTTGAAAATCAATTGAATAAAAAGATCAAAATGATTAGAAGTGATCGAGGTGGAGAATATGAATCTCCGTTTGAAAAAATATGTTCTGAATATGGAATTATCCATCAAACTACTGCACCTTATACACCTCGATCGAACGGAATTGCGGGAAGGGAAAATCGGACATTAAAAGAAATGATGAATTCTTTATTAATAAGTTCCGGAGTACCGTAGAGTTTGTGTGGGGAAGCTATCCTTACAGCTAACAGAATACTCAATAGAGTACCCCACAGCAAAACGCAATCTATTCCATATGAAAAATGGAAAGGAAGAAAATCCAACATGAAACATTTCAAAGTGTGGGGGTGTCTCCTTTACCTAAAAGGGTTAAAATTGGACCAAAAATAGTAGATTGCATTTTCATTGGATATGCTACAAATAGTAAAGCATGTTGATTTTTAGTTCATAAATCTGATAATCTCGAGATTCATGTTAATACGGTAATGGAATCGGATAATGCTTAATTCTTTGAAAGCATCTATCCGTATAAAACTGAAAGCGGGTCGTTAAGTGAAAAACCCAAACGACCTCGGGAAGAACCAAAGGAAAATACTCCAAGTATAGAAGATCCAAGTCGTAGCAAACGTCAAAGAACATCTACGTCTTTTGGACCAGATTTTGTGACATTCTTGCTTGAAATTGAGCCTCAAACTTTTAAAGTAGCTATGCCATTTTCTGATTCAGCATTTTGGAAAGAGGCAGTCAATAGTGAGATTCAATCAATTTTGGATAATCATACATGGGAATTGGTTGATCTTGCTCCAGGAAATAAGCCTTTAGGTTCGAAATGGATCTTTAAACGGAAAATTAAAGCTGATGGCACTATTGGAAAATATAAGGCAAGACTTGTTGTCAAAGGTTATAGACAAAAGGAAGGCCTTGATTACTTTGACACTTACTCGCCAGTAACAAGGATAACATCTATTAGGGTGTTAGTGGCACTAGCGGCCGTGTATGGTCTTGAAATCCATCAAATGGATGTTAAAACAGCTTTCCTAAATGGAGAATTGGAGGAAGAAATTTACATGGAACAACCTGAGGGTTTTGTGGTTCCTGGTAAAGAAAAGAAAGTGTGCAAACTTGTTAAATTGTTTTATGGACTTAAACAAGCACCCAAACAATGGCATGCAAAATTTGACCAAACAATGTTAGCAAATGGATTTAAAATCAACGAGTGTGATAAATGTGTTTACATTAAAAATACTCCAGGTCATGAAGTCAGAGTTTGTTTATATGTTGATGACATGTTGATAATAAGCAAAAGTATGGCAGATATAAATGCTACAAAGCGCATATTGACTAGCAAATTTGAAATGAAAGACTTAGGAGTTGCTGATGTGATCTTAGGAATCAGAATTCGCAAGACTCCACAAGGTCTAGCATTATCACAGTGTGACGACCCAAAGGGTCATCACTTGTTTCCCTACTCTTTCTGTGCTTCCGAGGCCTCGAAGACCTCATTTGGGGTTGCTTTGTTTTGCATGCGCAGTCTGGACGAATAGCCAGAAAGCTTAAGTATGAATTATGTGTGAAAAATGATAAATTTTGATATTAATATGAGTAAATTTGACTTCGATCAACATTTTGGGTAAACAGACCCGGACCCGTGATTTGATAGTCCCGGAGGGTCTGTAGAAAAATATGGGACTCGGGCGTATGCCCGGAATCGAAATTCGAGGTCCCGAGCCCAATAAATGAAGTTTTAAAAGAAATTATTTTTCTAAAATTGTTAAGGAAAATAGAAATGAAAATTGATTATAATGTGTTGGTATCGGCCCCGTCCTTCTCATCGCAAATACGATAGTCTATCAAGCCAATCCTTCGTGAACACGACCATGCTCCCGCGAATGCGAAGGGCAATTTTGCCTAGTTATTTTAAAAGTCTAAAAACAGAACAGTGACGAGTTTCATTCAAAATATACACAAACCCTTTCTTCTCCAAAGCTTGTAGGCGATTGTTAGAGAATTTCTTTACCAAAAATTCTTGGGTAAGTATTGTTTAACTCGTTTTCTTCATTTTCCATCATCATCTATTGAAATGTTAGACATATAACATGTAATTTAGGGTAGAAATTGGGAAAATGGGTAGAGTTAGGGATTTTCAAATTTTCTGGATTTAGACCTCGTTTTGGGGTCGAATTTGAAAACAAATTTTGTATTTGGGCTCGTGGGTGAATGAGGGATTTGTTTTTGGTCCGAACCACGTGTTTCGACCAAGCGGGTCTGGGGTCAATTTTCGGAATTTTGGAAAGAAAGCTTGAAAACCTATATGTAGGCATTGGGTTTGATTTTTTAGCCTATATTGATATTATGAAGTCCTTATTGTATAGATTTGATTGGGTTGGAGTTGAATTCGAAAGTGAAAACGATCGTTGTGGATTGATTTGGCCGTGGAAGTTGAGGTAAGTGTTTGGTTTAACCCTAGCTTGAGGGAATATGAGTTGAGTCTTGTTTGCTATTTGCTAATTGATCGAGTACAATGTATAGGCATGGTGACGAGAATCAATACATTGGTGTCTAGCATGACCGTGAGTCTTAAATTGCTAAATTGTTATATTCTTAAATGATGCTTATGAGAACTTGGTTGAAGGCCCTTAAAACTGATCAAGTAATTGTTATGACTGAGCATTGATATTAGTTATGTTAGGTAGAAATTGAATAAGTTTGGTTATAGCTTGATCTCACTTGTCGGGATAGTTGATTTGATATTTTGTTCCCTTGCCGGGAAGCTTAATATATTGTCTTGATTCCTTGCCGAGAAGTTTATTATATTACCTTACTCCCTCGTTGGTGTTTTTTGGTGGTATTGTGTTGTAATGGTATGTGATTGAGTGATACTCCTACCACATATGATATATTGAGATGGGATCGAGTGGTACACCTACCACACATGATATATTGACATGGGATCGAGGGTACGCCTACCACACATGATATATTGAAATGGGATCGAGTGGTACGCCTACCAGATATGATATATTGAGATGGGATCGAGTGGTACGCCTACCACAAGTGATATTAAAATGGGAGCGAGTTGCACGCCTGCAACGAGATGGGTTGAATATGAAAGTTGCCTTGTCTATTCATTATTGTTAGAAGTTAAACTGTAGCTGTACTTACCATTATTTCTGATAATTTTTTCTAACTGTTACCGCTAAAGCATGCTCCCCTCCACGGTTCAAATTGTTATGTTCTTGCTATTTTCCGTTGTACTCGTATATATATCTTCACAGGTTTACGTGATGTCCAGTCTAGCCTCGTTACTACTTCACCGGGGTTAGACTAGGCACGTACCAGCACATGGGGTCAGTTGTGCTGATGCTACACTCTGTGCATTTTTGCACAGGTCCAAGTTTCGAACAGCAGAAGCAGCTTTAGTTCGTGAGCATACTTTCAGTATCGTAAGACCAGAGGTAGCCTTGCAGGAGTCCGCAGGCCCGGCGTCTCTCTCTTATTCTCTCTTTTAGACTGTTGCCTCCTTGTATTCGAGACAAATAGATTTATGTTTCTTTCAGACTTTTTATTTAGTACTTCTTAGTCGTTCGTGAGTATGTGACTCCAGTTCTTGGGTAGAGATTATGTTGGAATTCAGTATCTTGTTTAGCTATTTAAATTTAAGACTTCCGCTTATTATTGTTGACTTCTCATTGTTTAAATATTATTGTTAAAAGGATTGTTTATCAAGGAAAGGTAACTAAATTTGGCATGCCTAGCTTCTACGAGTACGCGGCATCACGACTCCCGAGGGTTGGAAATCCGGGTCGTGACAAGTTGGTATTAGAGCACTAGGTTACATAGGTCTCACAAAAACTTGGTAGAGTCTGAGGGATCGGTACGGAGGCGTCTGTATTTATCCCCTAGAGGTTACAGAGTTAGGAAAAGTTTCACATTTGTTCTTTCTTGTCGTGCGGTTCTGTTTCTCAATGTTAATTGAATTTCTACTCTGTTCTCTCGCAGATGGCAAGAACACGCGCTTCCTCATCTTCTGATCAGCAGTCTGAGCCCCAGGAAACTCCCGCTAGGGGCAAAGGACGAGGCCGTGCTAGAGGCCAAGGTAGGGGTAGAGCTCACCCCCGAGCAGCAGCACCAGTGGCAGAGCCTCAGGTTGACATTGACGAGGAGGTTCTGGCCCCAGCTGCAACAGTTCTGGTGGGACCTGCTCATGTCCTAGAGGGGTTTATTGCTACCCCAGTTCTTCAGGATGATTTAGTCCGGTTGGTGGGCTTCATGGAGAGTGTCACCCGAGCAGGATTGCTTCCTGTAGCACCAGCCACTTCTCAGGCTGGAGGAGGAGCCCAGACTCCTGCTGCACATACTCCGGAGCAGGTAGTTCACCAAGGTCAGATTCCAGTTGTTCAGCTAGCTATGGCAGTTCAACCGGGGGTAGTTGCTCAGGCCGGCGATGGCGCGAGTATGTCCTCAGATGCTTTGTGGAGGCTGGACAGGTACACCAAGCTCTTCACTACTACATTCAGCGGTGTTTCTTCTGAGGACCCCCAGGATTTCTTATATAGCAGCCACGAGGTTCTTTGGAACATGGGCATTGTTGAGTCCAATGGAGTTGATTTTGCTGTATTTCACCTATCTGGATTCTCCAAGACTTGGTGGAGGGATTTCTGTTTAGCAGACCAGCAGGGTCCGCGTCTTTGACTTGGGATCAGTTTTTAGAGTTGTTCCTGGAGAAGTTTCTCCCCGTTACTCAGAGGGATGCTTATCAGAGGCAGTTTGAGCGCCTCTAGCAGGGTTCTATGACGGTCACTCAATATGAGACCAGGTTCATTGATCTAGCTCGCCATGCTCTTGTCATACTCCCCACTGAGAGAGAGAGGGTGAGGAGATTTATTGATAGTTTGATCCAGCCTTTTCATATTCAGATGGCCAGAGAGGCGGGGAGTGGTATTACTTTTCAGGAGGCGGCCAATGTGGCCCGGAGGATCGAGATGGTTCTACCACAGGGGGTGGTCATAGAGCGGACAAGAGGCCCCATCACACAGGTCGATTCAGTGGCGCCTCATCTGGTGGCGGGGATTCTTATGCTTGGGGTCAGCCTTCTAGGCCCTTCCAGTCAGCCCTCCAGGTTTCTTAGGGTGCCCTAGGTGATCGTGGTTTCCATGTCCATCATTCTGATCAGCATCCATTCAGTGCACCATCAGCTCCCATCAGTGCGCAGCCACTTCAGAATTTTGAGGGCCGTCCACCGAGGGCTTGTTTTACTTATGGCGATATGAGGCATATTTATAGGTATTTCCCTCGAGCTTCGAGCAGTTCTCGGTAGCAGGGTCCTCGTCCTATGATTCAGGCACTAGATGTTCCATAGGCCGCCCAGCGAGCTAGAGGCAGGGGTATAGGTACTAGAGGTGGAGGCAGGGGTTATAGAGGTAGAGCTCAGACCGCCAGGGGTAGAGGTCAGCTAGCAGAAGATCGACCTAGGGACACAACTCAGGGTAGTGGGGGCCAACCCAGTCGTTATGCCCTTCAGGCCAGGCCCGAGGCTGAGGCTTCAGATGCTGTCATTACAGGTATGATTCTGGTTTGTGATTGAGATGCTTCGGTACTGTTTGATCCAGGGTCTAGATATTCATATGTTTCATCTTATTTTGCACCATGCTTGGCCATGCCTAGTGTTGCTTTGGGTATTCCTGTGTATGTGTCTACGCCGGTGGGAGACTCTATTGTGGTCGACCGAGTCTATCGTGCATGTATTGTAGTGAATGGGGGTCTTGAGACCCATGCAGACTTGTTTCTCTTAGATATGGTTGAATTTGATATCATTTTGGGTATGGACTGGTTATCACCCTATCACGCTATCTTGGACTGCCATGCCAAGACTGTGACCTTAGCGGTGCCCGATATGCTCGTTTAGAGTGGAGGGGCACTCCAGTTTATTCTACCCGCAGGGTCATTTCGTACGTGAAGGCTCGACGCATGGTCGAGAGGTGTGTCTGGCCTATTTGGCCTATGTTTGTGATTCCAGTGATGAGGTTCCTCTTATAGATTCTATGACTATTATCCGGGAGTTTCCAGATGTTTTCTCCTCAGACCTGCCGGGTATGCCACCCGACAGGGACATTGATTTGGCTCCGGGCACTCAGCCCATTTCTATCCCGCCATATCGTATGGCCCCACCAGAGTTAAATGAGTTAAGGGACCAGTTGCAGGATTTGCTAGAGAAGGGTTTTATCATACCTAGTGTTTCTCCTTGGGGCGCGCCAGTGTTATTTGTCAAGAAGAAGGAAGGATCGATGTGGATGTGCATATATTACCGGCAGTTGAACAAGGTAACGATTAAGAATAAGTATCCACTACCGAGGATTGATGATTTCTTCGACCAGTTTCAGGGTGCCAGGGTATTGTCCAAGATTGACTTGAAATCTGGCTACCATCAGTTGAGGATTAGGGCATCCGATGTCCCTAAGATAGCTTTCCGCACTCGGTATGGGCATTATGAGTTCTTGGTCATGTCATTTGGGTTGACTAATGCCCCAGCAACATTCATAGAGTTGATGAACCGAGTGTTCAGGCCATATTTGGACATGTTCGTGATAGTCTTTATTGATGATATTTTAGTGTACTCCCGCAGTAGGAGGAGCACGAGCAACACCTTAGGGTGGCCCTTCAGATTATGAGGGATAGTCAGTTATATGCCAAGTTCTCCAAGTGTGAGTTCTGGCTGAGTTCAGTAGCATTTCTGGGTCACGTTGTATCAGCATAGGGTATTCAGGTGGACCCGAAGAAGATTGAGATAGTCAAGAGCTGGCCTAGACCAGCATTAGCTACAGAGATTTGGAGTTTCCTGGGATTGGCAGGCTACTACCATCGGTTTGTGGAGGGGTTTTCATCTATTGCAGTCCCGATGACCAGGTTGACCCAGAAGGGTGCCCAGTTCAGATGGTCGGGTGAGTGTGAGGCGAGCTTTCAAAAGCTCAAGACAGCTCTGACTACGACACCGGTGTTGGTTTTGCCTACGGGATCATGGCCTTATACAGTTTATTGTGATGCTTCCCGTATTGGGCTTAGTGTAGTGTTGATGCAGGATGGCAAGGTTATTGCCTATGCTTCGAGGCAGTTGAAGATTCATGAGAAGAACTATCCAATGCATGATTTAGAGTTGGCAGCTATTGTTCACGCCTTGAAGATTTGAAGGCACTATTTGTATGGCGTGGTATGTGAGGTGTTCACTGACCACAAGAGTCTTCAGTACTTGTTCAAGCAGAAGGAGTTGAATTTGAAGCAGAGGAGGTGGTGGCCGATGCTTTGAGTAGGAAGTCAGCTAGTATGGGCAGTCTTGCTTATATTCCAGTCAGTTAGAGGCCGCTTGCTTTGGATGTTCATGTGACGACCCGACCCGTCATCTCATGAGTTATAGCCTCGTTCTTCCCATTTTTTACTTCTATATGCTTCGTTATCAGTGTCATATGTAGTCGAGTTGATTTGGAATGGTTTTGATAAGAAATGAGACACCTAGTCTCTTTAAGGAAGGCTTAGTTTGGAAAAGTCAATTGGAAGTTTACTTATATGTTAGAGGGCTTGGATGTGAATTATGATGGTTCGCTTAGCTCGGAGAGGTGATTTGTGACTTAGGAGCATGATCGGAAGTATTTTTGGAGGTCCGGTGTAGAATTAGGCTTGAATTGGCGAAGTTAGTATTTTGGTTATTTCCTGTTTATAGGTGAGATTTTGATCTGGGATTCAGAATGGAATTCCAAGAGTTGCTATAGCTTTGTTAGGTGATTTGGGATATGTGTGCAAAATTTCAGGTCATTCGGACGTGGTTTAGTTAGGTTTTTTATCGAATGCGTGTTTTGGAAGTTTTAAAAGAACTTAGGTTTGAATTCGATGTAATTCAATGATTATAGTGTAATTGAGGTGTTTTGATGATTGGAGAAAGTTTGGATAATGCTTTAAGATATGTTGGTGCTTTTGGTTGAGGTTCCGGGGGCCTTAGGGTGATTTCGAATGGCGAACGGGAATTTTTGAAGTTTGAAAAATGCTACAGGAATGCAGCAGTCAGTGCAGAGCAATTTTGCTGCATGCGATCGCATAGCAAGGACTGCGATCGCATAGAAGGTATTATAGGGGCTGTTTGGTTGAGCTATGCGATCGCATGGGAAGTGTTGCGACCGCACATTGTTGTATGGTAATGCACTGCGATCGTAGAGGGCCTGTTACGGTCGCATAAGGTAATTTGAGACCCTAGAAAGTTTGTGCTATGCGATCGTAGGAGCTCGGATGCGATCGCATAGGGTCAACTATAGTGATCTGTGCAGAATGTTAAAAATATTTCATCCGCGAACCTAAGCCATTTTTCCACCATTTTTGGGCATTGTTGAAAGCTTTTGGACGGGGATTGAAGAGAGTTTCAATTGGGATCGATTGGAGGTAAGTTTTATGAGTTAAAAACATAATTGATTTTATTGTAGAATCATCCTTAAAATCCTTTAGAATTTAGCCAAATTGTAAGAAATTAGGGCTTGAGTTTGAAATTTCTAAATTTGGGATTTGAGGGGCCATTTGTGGTCCGATTTGAGAGTTTTTTGTATGTATAGACTCGTGGCGAAATAAGGAACCCGTTGGTGTAAAAATTTCTGAGTTTTGAGACGTGGGCCCGGGGCTCGGGTGTTGTCAATTTCGTGAATTTTGATATTTTTCGATTGTTTTCGATTGGGTATTGTCTCCTTAGCATAATGTGACATATTCGTTGTGATTTTTGTAAGATTCGACGCACGATGAGGCCAATTTTAGAGGCAAGGACATAGCGAGCTAGACTTTTGGCCGGCTTGAGGTGAGTAATGAATGTAAATGATGCCTTGAGGGTTTGAAACCCAGGAATTTCACATCGTAAAGCTATATTGAGGCGAGACATGCACTCTATGACGAGTGCGGGGTCGTTGATTAATGGGGATTGTGACTTGGACCGTCCCGAGTGATGTTTTTACCATGTTTTTGACTAGAAATTAATTGGGAATCATCTTTACTTGGAAGTAATTGTTACATTTGGGCTTCATGCCAATTATTTGAATCCTTCGGGGATTGATATCACTGTTTTCGCATATTTTGCATATCATTTGATCTCAGTCCAAGGTTTTAAATGTTGTTTTGCAAACTCAGCCATCTTTCTAAGATTTGAAAACTTAACTGATATTTCTAAATGATATTTTGGGCTGAGAACTACTGTTTTACAAATGCCCAAGTGGCTTACGATGATTTCTGGACTGAGCATGGATCAGGCTATGCGCCGCAATAGTGTTATATTGATATTGAGGCCGAGAGCCTGGTTGATTACATTGATCTTGAGGCCGAGAGTCTGGTTGACTATATTGATATTGAGGCCGTGAGCCTGGTTGATGCCACGAGATGGCTTGATATTGTGCTTGGGCTGTAGGAGCCCCTTTGGAGTCTGTGCACACCCCCAGTGAGCGCCGTCGACAATAAATAAAAGGATGGCTTGGGCTGCATGCCACAGTGGGTACCAGAGTGTACCGTCATATGCATTGCATTTCACTCATGCATTTGTTCCTTATCTGTTTTACCTGTCATAATATTTATGTATTCTTATTTCATTGACTTGTTGCTTCATTATTAAATGCTCGAAATTTCTAGTTATAGTTTACTTTGAGTTCTCCGTGATCTCTTATTCTCAACCTTTATTTATGTTTATTACTCACTGGGTCGGAGTACTCACATTACTCCCTGCACCATGTGTGCAGGTACAAGTATTCCTGAGGCATAGAGCGAGCTTTCCTGCCATTAAGTTTTCATCGGAGTC
Organism: Nicotiana glauca; assembly: GCA_026770625.1. Taxonomy (NCBI): domain Eukaryota; kingdom Viridiplantae; phylum Streptophyta; class Magnoliopsida; order Solanales; family Solanaceae; genus Nicotiana; species Nicotiana glauca. Next base: position 90,268 of record MU678963.1, on the reverse strand, counting down.
ATCGAGGTAGCTGCATGGCGTTCACAGACCCGATTTCTCCTTCTATGTTTACTTGTTATTCCGCATTTCAGACATATTTCTGTATTAGGTTGTTGAAACATTATATTAGAGGCTCAGACTTGTGACACCGGATTAGTGGGCTGTTTTACAGAGATATTTTTTCCTGACTATGGTTTTCCGCACATTTCAACTGTTTAAAAATTCATACTTTGATTTTATATTAAATTGGTATCTAAAGCGGTTAATCAGTAATAAATTGTAATAGAAGGGGTTGAGAGTGGTAATTGGTCGGGCTTGCCTAACATTGTGCTGGGCGCCATCACGACCGGGATTTAGGAGTGTGACAAGGTTGTATCAGAGCCTAGGTTAATTGGTCTTGCGAGTCATGAGCCCGTTTAGTAGAGTCTGACAGATCGGTACGGAGACGTCTGTATTTATCCTCGAGAGGCTGCAGAACCTTTAGGAAAACTTCACATTCTTGAAATTTTTGTCGTGCGACTTTGTTGATCCGAACACTAAACTTCTACTATTCTATTCTCTCGCAGATGGCGAGGACTCGTGCTACTGGATGAGGTGGACGACCACTAGTGTCACCCACTGATGCTACCAGAGGCCGTGGATGCGGTCGTGGGCATGGCAGAGGTAGAGTAGCGCGGGCAACACCTGTTAATCCACCGGATGCCCCAGTTCCAGATCAGGCTCCAGCAACTGTACCAGTTCAAGCACCAGTTATGCCTATTGTGATTTCGGATCTTCAGGAGACCTTGGCTTAGATTTTGACAGTTTGCACTGGCCTGGCCTGGCTCAGGCGGTCTCAGCCACTACAGCCGCAGCTACTTCACAGGCCAGGGAAGGCACCCAGACTCCTATTAATCGCATACCTGAGTAGGTCGTGCATGGATTGCAAACACCGGAAGCCATTCCAGCTCAGCATGTTGCACCAGTTCGTGACTTTGTGGTTCCATTTATGCCAAACGATGAGCAATGTCGACTTGAGAGATTTGGTAGACTCCAACTTCCGTCATTCAATGGTGCTGAGGGCAAGGATGCCTAGGGTTTTCTTGACAAGTGTCAGTGTATGCTTCGTATTGCAGAGATTTTGGTGTCGAGTGGTGTGGCTTTGACTACATTCCAGTTCTAGGGAGCTCCGTTTACCTGGTGGGAGGATTTTAAGAGGTGTAGGACTGTTGGTGCAGCTCCCCTTACTTTGCAGCAGTTCTCTACTCTCTTCTTGGAGAAATATGTACCGCAGTTCCGCAGAGAGGAGTTGCATAGGCAGTTTGAGTGGTTGACTCAGGGGGACATGTCAGTGACGCAGTATGAGATGAGGTTTTCGCAGTTGGCTCGACATGCTACTTGATGATTCCGACGGATCGTGAGAGGATCAGAAGATTCATTGATGGTCTTAACTACCCCCTTCGCATTTTGATGACTAGAGAGAGAATATTGGGTGATTCGTTCGAGGAGTTGGTTGACATTTCTCGTGATATTGAAACAGTTCGTCGCAGGGAGCGAGGCTAAGAGGCCTTGAGGTTCAGGCAGTTTTAGTGGTGCTCCGTCTAGGGACCAGTTCTAGCATTTTAGATGTCGTTCCTTCAGACCTCCTCAGTCGGCCCGTCCAGAGTACAGTAGGGCATCTTCAGACCGTGGTCATCAGGGGTTTCAGCAGGGCCAGTCGTCACTTAAGCTCTCCCAGCTCATAGCTCATTATATGCCCCTTTAGCTCAGGGTTCTTCTGTACCGAGTGCATCAGTTAGTTATTCTGGTGTGAGGGGTTCCCTCCAGTTCCCTTCTCCAGCACCTGGTAGTTGCTACAAGTGTGGAGAGTTTGGTCATATGAATAGGCAGTGTCCTCGACCTCGTGGTGGTCAGTTTCAGCAGAGGGATCAACCCTCGTCTTCTACTCCAGTTTCTTCAGCACCCGCCCAGCTAGCTAGGGGTGGAGGCCAGGCAGCCAGGGGTCGCCCCAGAGATGGAGGCCGATCAGGCGGTGGCCAGGCCCGAGTTTATGCTATTCCAGGTAGGACAGATGCCATTGTGTCAGATGCTGTTATTACAGGTATTATCTCAGTTTGACACACAGATGCCTCTATCCTATTTGATCCCGGATCCACCTATTCATATGTGTCCTCATATTTTTCTCATTATTTGGGTACGACCCGAGGGTGTCTTGCTTTACCTGTGCACGTATCTACCCCGATGGGCGATACTATTGTTGTAGACCATGTGTATCGGTCTTGTATTGTGACTATTAGTGGTTTGGAGACCCGAGTTGATTTATTGCTATTGAGCATGGTAGACTTTGATGTTATTCTGGGCATGGATTGGCTATCTCCGTGTTATTCTATTCTAGACTGTCATGCTAAGACAGTCACTTTGGCTATTTCGGGTGTTCCAAGGATCGAGTGGCATGGTATGACTGATTATGTCCCTAGTAGAGTAATTTCCTTCTTGAAAGCCCAGCGTATAGCTGGGAATGGTTGTCTATCATATCTAGCTTTTGTGCGAGATGTTGGAGCTGAGCCTCCTAGTATTGATTCTATCCCAGTTGTGAAGGATTTTTCTGATGTATTTCCTGCAGACCTGCCGGGCATGCCGCCGGACAGGGATATTGATTTTGGCATTGATCTGGTGCCGGGCACCCAACGCATTTCCAATCTGCCATGTCGTATGGCACCAGAAGAGTTGAAAGAATTAAAGGAGCAGCTTCAGGAGCTCCTAGATAAGGGGTTCATTCGGCCTAGTGTGTCACCTTGGGGTGCGCCAGTTCTATTTGTGAAAAAGAAAGATGAAATAATGTGAATGTGCATTGATTACAGGCTATTAAATAAAGTAACAGTGAAGAACAAGTATCATATGCCTCGCATTGATGACTTATTTGATCAGCTTCAGGGAGCGAGTATTCTCCAAGATTGATCTCCGTTCGGGTTATCACCAGTTGAAGATCAGGGAGTCGAATATTCTTAAGACTGCTTTCAGGACTAGATATGGTCACTATGAGTTCCTGGTTATGTCTTTCATACTGACCAATGACCCAGCAACGCTCATGCATTTGATGAACAGTGTATTTCGGCCTTATCTGAATTCATTTGTTATTGTATTCATTGATGATATTCTGGTGTACTCGCGTAGTCAGGAGGAGCATGCCGAGCATTTGCATGTAGTGTTATAGAGATTGAGGGAGGAGAAGCTTTATGCAAAATTCTCCAAGTGTGAGTTTTGGCTAAGTTCAGTGGCATTCTTGGGACACATAGTGTCCAGCGAGGGCATCCAGGTTGATCTGAGGAAGATAGAAGCAATGTAGAATTGGTGTAGATCGTCTTCAGCCACAGAGATTCGGAGTTTTCTTAGGTTTGCAGGCTATTATCGCCGATTTGTTCAGAAATTTTCATCCACTACATTGCCCTTGACCAAGTTGACTCAGAAGAGTGGTCCATTATGGTCAGACGAGTGTGAGGAGAGCTTTCAGAAGCTCAAGACAGCTTTGACCACAACTCTAGTATTGGTTTTGCCATAAGCTTCAGGTTCCTATACCATATATTGTGATGCTTTGAGAGTTGGGATTGGCTGTGTATTGATGCAGGAGGGTATAGTTATTGCTTATGCTTCTCGTTAGTTGAAACCCCAGGAGAAGAACTACCATGTTCATGACTTAGAGTTGGCTGCCATAGTTCATGCCTTGAAGATTTGAAGGCACTATTTATATAGTTTATCTTGTGAGGTATTCGCTGATCATCGCAGTCTTCAGCATTTGTTTAAGCAGGAAGACCTTAATTTGAGGAAGCGGAGGTGGCTTAAGTTCCTAAAAGATTATGATATTACTATTCTGTATCATCCGGGAAAGGCCAATGTAGTGGCCGATGCTTTGAGCTGAAAAGCAGTCAGTATGGGGAGTTTGGCGTACACTCCAGTTGGGGAGAGGCCCTTTGCAGTTAATGTTCAAGCCTTAGCTAATCGGTTTGTGAGACTAGACATTTCTAAGCCCAGTCGGGTGTTGGCTTGTGTGGTTTCTCGGTCTTCCTTATATGATCACATCAGAGAGCATCAGTATGATGATCTATATTTGCTTGTCCTCAAGGACACAGTTCAGCATGGCGATGCTAGAGATGTGACCATTGGTGATGATGGTGTATTGAGGATGCGAGGCCTAATTTGTGTGCCCTATGTGGATGGGCTTAGAGAATTGATTCTGGAGGAGGCCCACAGCTCGCGGTATTCAATCCATCCGGGTGCCACAAAAATGTATCAGGACTTGAGACAGCACTATTGATGGAGAAGAATGAAGAAAGATATCATGGGTTGTGTAGCATGGTGTCTAAATTATGAGTAGGTGAAATATGAGCATTAGAGACCGGGTGGTCTACTTCAGTAGATGGTTATTCCCGAGTGGAAGTGGGAAAGAGTCACTATGGATTTTGTGAGTTGTCTTCCTTGGACTTCGAAGAAATTTGATTCTATTTGGGTGATTGCAGATCGGCTAACCAAGTCCGCGCAATTCATTTTGGTGTGTACTACTTATTCTTCGGAGCGGCTAGCAGGGATATTTATTTGAGAGATTGTGCTATTGCATGGTGTTCTAGTTTCCATTATCTTAGTTAGAGGTACTCCATTTACTTTCCAGTTTTGGAGAACATTTCAGTGAGAATTGGGTACTCAGGTGGAGTTGAGCACAACATTTCATCCTCAGATGGACGGACAGTACGAGCGTACTATTCAGATATTAGAGGACATGTTGCGTGCCTGTGTGATTTAATTTTGAGGTTCTTGGGATGAGTTTCTGCTGCTTGGAGAGTTTGCCTACAACAACATCTATCAGTCCAGTATTCAGATGGCGCCGTATGTGGCCTTGTATGGAAGACGGTGTAGATCTCCAATTGTTTGGTTTGAGACCGGCGAGGCAAGACTATTGGGGGCAGAGTTGGTCCAGGATGCCTTAAAGAAGGTGAAAGTGATTCAGGAGAGACTTCGTACAGCTCAGTCGCGTCAGAAGAGTTATGCGGACCAGAAGGTTCGAGATGTATCTTACATGGTGGATGAGAAGGTCTTGCTGAAGGTTTTACCCATGAAGGGTGTTATGAGATTTGGAAAGAAAGGGAAGTTGAGCCCGCGATTTATTGGACCTTTTGAGGTACTTAGGAGAATTGGAGAGGTGGCCTATATGCTTGCTTTGCCACCCAATTTGTCGGGCGTTCATCCGGTATTCCATGTTTCTATGCTTTGGAAGTATGTTGGGGACCCGTCTCATGTGTTGGATTTTAGCAAAGTGCAATTAGACGAGGATTTGACTTATGATGTGGAACCAGTGGCTATTTTGGGTCGACATGTTCAAAAATTATGATCAAAAGATATAGATTCAGTGAAAGTGCAGTGGAGAGGTCGGCCCATGGAGGAATCTACTTGGGAGACCAAGCGGGAGATGCAGAGTAGATATCCTCACCTATTTGAGGTTTCAAGTATGTTTCTTAACTCGCTCGAGGACGAGCGTTTGTTTAAGTTGGGGAGGATGTGATGGCCCAACCCGCCATCTCATGAGTTACTGCCCCATTCTTCCTATTTTCTACTTCTATATTCTTCGTTATCCGTGTCATATGTACTCGAGTTGATTGGGAGTGGTTTTGATAAGAAATGAGACACTTAGTCTCTTTAAGGAAGGTTTAGTTTGGAAAAGTCAACCGAAAGTTGACTTATATGTTAAAGGGCTCGGATGTGAATTATGATGGTTCGGTTAGCTCCGGAAGGTAATTTGTGACTTAGGAGCATGATCGGAAGTATTTTTGGAGGTCAGGTGTAGAATTAGGCTTGACATGGCAAAGTTAGTATTTTGGCGATTTTAGGTTGATAGGTGAGCTTTTGATTAGGGAGTCGGAATGAAATTCTGAGAGTTGTTGTAGCTTCGTTAGGTGATTTGGGATATGTTTGCAAAACTTCAGATCATTCGGACGTGGTTTAGTTGGATTTTTGATCGAATGCATGTTTTGGAAGTTTTAAAAGAACCTAGGCTTAAATTCGATGTAATTCGATGATTTTAGTGTTAGTTGAGGTGTTTTGATAATTGGATCAAGTGTGGATGATGCTTTAACATATGTTGGTGCTTTTGGTTGAGGTCCCGGGGGCTTCAGGGTAATTGCGAATGGCTAACCGGAATTTTTGAAGTTGGAAAAATGCTGCAGCAATGCAGCAGTCAATGCAGAGCAATTTTGCTCTATGCGATCGCATAGCAAGGACTGAGATCACATAGAAGTAATTATAGGGGCTGTTTGGTTGTGCTAAGCGATCGCATGGGAAGTGTTGCGATCGCACAATGTTGTTTGGTAATGCGCTGCGATCGCAGAGGGCCTGTTGCGATCGCATAGGGTAATTTGAGACCCTGGAAATTTTGTGCTATCAAATCGTAGGAGCTCGAATGCGATCGCATAGGGTTAACTACAGTGATCTTGGCAGAATGTTAAAAACATTTCATCCGCAAACCAAACCCATTTTTCCACCATTTTTGGGCATTGTTGAAAGCTTTTGGACGGGGATTGAAGAGAGTTTCAACTGGGATCGATTGGAGGAAAGTTTTATAAGTTAAAAACATGATTTTATTGTAGAATCATCCTTGAAATCCTTGAGAATTTAGCCAAATTATAAGAAATTAGGGCTTGAGTTTGAAATTTTTAAATTTGGGATTTGAGGGGCCATTTGTGGTCTGATTTGAGAGTTTTTGGTATTTATAGACTCGTGGCGAGATAAGGAACACGTTAATGTAAAGATTTCTGGCTTTCGAGACGTGGGCCTGGGGCTCCGGTTTTGTCAATTTCGTGAATTTCAATTGTTTTCGATTGGGTATTGTCTGCTTAGCATAATGTGACATATTCGTTGTGATTTTGGTCAGATTCGACGCACGAGGAGGCCAATTTGAGAGGCAAGGGCATAGCGAGCTAGACTTTTGGCCGACTTGAGGTGAGTAATGAATGTAAATGATGCCCTGAGGGTTTGAAACCCCGGAATTTCACATCGTAAATCTATATTGAGGCGAGACATGCACTCTATGACGAGTGCGGGATCGTTGAATAATGGGCATTGTGACTTGGACCGTCCCGAGTGATGTTTTTACCGTGTTTTTGACTAGAACTTAATTGAGAATCATCTTTACTTGGAAGTAATTGTTACATTGGGGCTTTGTGCCAATTATTTGAATCCTTCGGGGATTGATATCGCTGTTTTCGCATATTTTGAATATCATTTGATATCTGTCCAAGGTTTTAAATACTATTTTGCACGCCGCAGTGGGTACCAGAGTGTACCGTCATATGCACTGCATTTCACGCATGCATTTGTTCCTTATCTATTTTACCTGTCGTAATATTTTTGTATTTTTATTTCATTGACTTGTTGCTTCAATATTAAATGCTCGAAATTGCTAGTTATAGTTTATTTTGAGTTTTTTGTGATTTCTCATTCTCAGCCTTTATTTATGTTTATTACTCACTGGGTCAGATTACTCACATTACTCCATGCATCATGTGTGTAGGTACATGTATTCCTGAGGCATATAGCGAGCTTTCCTGCCATTCAGTTTTCATCGGAGTCATCAAGGTAGTTGCATGGCGTTCGCAGACCCGATTTCTCCTTCTATCTTTACATGTTATTTTGCATTTCAGACATATTTCTGTATTAGTTTGTTGAAACCTTGTATTAGAGGCTCAGACTTATGACACCGGATCAGTGGGCTATTTTGCAGAGATTTTTTTTCCTGACTATGGTTTTCCGAACATTTCAACTGTTTAAAAATTCATACTTTGATTTTATATTAAATTGGTATTTAAAGCGGTTAATCAGTAATAAATTGTAATAGAAGAGGTTGAGAGTGGTAATTGGTCGGGCTTGCCTAGCATTGTGTTGGGCGCCATCACGATCGGGATTTAGGGTCATGACAAGTTGGTAATAGAGACTAGGTTAATTGGTCTCGCGAGTCATGAGCCGGTTTAGTAGAGTCTCACGGATCGGTATAGAGACGCCTGTATTTATCCTCGAGAGGCTGCAAAACCTTTAGGAAAACTTCACATTCTTGAAATTCTTGTCGTGCGACTTTGTTGATCTGAACACTAAACTTCTACTATTCTATTATCTCACAGATGGCGAGGACTCGTGCTACTGGACGAGGTGGACGACCACCAGTGCCAGCCACTGATGCTACCAGAAGCCGTGGACGCAGTCATGGGCTTGGCAGAGGTAGAGTAGCGCGGGCAGCACCTATTAATCCACCAACTGTCCCAGTTCTAAGTCAGGCTCCAGCAGCTATACCAGTACAAGCACCTGCTATGCCTATTGTGATTCTGGGTCTTCAGGAGACCTTGGCTCAGATTTTGACAGTTTGCACTGGCCTGGCTCCGGCGGTCTCAGCCACTACAGCCGCAGCTACTTCACATGCCAGGGAAAGCACCCAGACTCCTGTTAATCGCACACCTGAGCAGGTTGTGCAGGGATTGCAGACATCGGAAGCAGTTCCAGCTCAGCATGTTGCACCAGTTCATAACTTTGTGGTTCCAGTTATGCCAGACGATGAGCAGCGTCGACTTGAGAGGTTTGATAGACTCCAACCACCGTCATTCAGTGGTGCTGAGGTTGAGGATGCCCAGGGTTTTCTTGACAAGTATCAGCGTATGCTTCGTACTGCAGGGATTTTGGAGTCGAGTGGTGTGGCTTTTACTACATTCCAGTTCCAGGGAGCTGCGTTTACCTGGTGAGAGAATTTTGAGAGGCGTAGGCCTGTTGGTGCAGTGCCCCTTACTTGGAAACAGTTCTACACTCTCTTTTTGGAGAAATATGTACCACGGTCTCACAGAGAGGAGTTGCATAGGCAGTTTGAGTGTTTGACTTAGGGGGACATGTCAAAGACCCAGTATAAGATGGGGTTTTCGAAATTTGGCTCGGCATGCTACTTGGATGATTCTGATGGATTGTGAGAAGATCAGAAGATTTGTGGATGGTCTTAACTACTCCCTCTGTATTTTGATGACTAGAGAGAGAATATTCGGTGCTTCAGTCGAGGAGGTGGTTGACATTGCTCGTGATATTGAAATAATTTGCCACAAGGAGCGAGAGGAGAGGGAGGCCAAGAGGCTTCGAGGTTCAGGCAGTTTCAGTGGTGCTCCATCTAGGTGCCAATTCCAGCGTGGTAGAGGTCCTTCCTCCAGACCTCCTCAGTCGGCCCGTCCAGAGTACAGTAGGGCATCTTTAGACCGTGGTCATCAGGGGTTTCAGCAGGGCCAGTCTTTACTTAACGCTCTCCCAGCTCAGAGCTCATCATATGCCCCTTCAACTCAGGTTCTTCTGCACCAAGTGCATCAGTTAGTCATTCTAGTGTGAGGGGTTCCCTCCAGTTCCCTTCTCCAGCACCTGGTAGTTGCTACAAGTGTAGAGAGTTTGGTCATATGAAGAGGCAGTGTCCTCGACCTCGTGGTGGTCAGTTTCAGCAGAGGGATCAACCCTCGTCTTCTGCTTCAGTTTCTTTAGCACCCGCCCACCCAGCTAGGGGTAGAGGCCAGGCAGCTGGGGTCACCCCGGAGGTAGAGGCCGATCAGGCGGTGGCTAGGCCCCATTTTATGCTATTCCAGGCAGGACAGATACCATTGCGTCAGATGCTATTATCACAGGTATTATCTCAGTTTACAACACAGATGCCTCTGTCCTATTTGATCCCGGATCCACATATTCTTATGTGTCCTCATATTTTACTCATTATTTGGGTATGACCTAAGGGTGTCTTGCTTTACCTGTGCACGTATCTACCCCAGTGGGCGATACTATTATTGTAGACCATGTGTATCGGTCTTGTATTGTGACTATTGGGGGTTTGGAGACCCGAGTTGATTTATTGCTGTTGAGCATGGTAGACTTTGATGTCATTCTGGGCATGGATTGGCTATCTCCCTGTCATGCTATTCTAGACTGTCATGCTAAGACAGTCACTTTGGCTATTCCGGGTGTTCCGAGGATCGAGTGGCGTGGTATGACTGATTATGTCCCTAGTAGAGTAGTTTCCTTCTTGAAAGCCCCGCGTATGGTTGGGAATGGTTGTCTATCATATCTAGTTTTTGTGCGAGATGTTGGAGCTGAGACTCCTAGATTTGATTCTGTCCCAGTTATGAGGGATTTTCCTGATATATTTCCTGCAGACCTGTCGGGCATGCCGCCGGACAGGGATATTGATTTTGGCATTGATCTGGTGCCGGGAACCCAACCCATTTCCATTCCTCCATATCGTATGGCACCAGCAGAGTTGAAAGAATTGAGGAGCAGCTCCAGGAGCTCCTAGATAAGGGGTTCATTCGGCCTAGTGTGTCACCTTGGGTGCGCCTGTTCTGTTTGTGAAAAGGAAAGATGGCACAGTGAGAATGCGCATTGATTACAGGCAATTAAATAAAGTAACAGTGAAGAACAAGTATCCTTTTCCTCGCATTCATGACATATTTGATCAGCTTCAGGGAGCGAGGGTATTCTCCAAGATTGATCTCCGTTCGGGTTATCACTAGTTGAAGAACAGGGAGTCAGATATTCTTTAGACTGCCTTCAGGACTAGATATGGTTACTATGAGTTCCTGGTTATGTCTTTCTGGCTGACCAATGCCCCAGTAGCGTTCATGCATCCGATGAATAATGTATTTTGGCCTTATGTGGATTCATTTGTTATTGTATTCAATGATGATATTCTGGTGTACTCGCGTAGTCAAGAGGAGCACGCCGAGCATTTATGTGTAGTGTTGCAGAGATTAAGGGAGGAGAAGATTTATGCAAAATTCTCTAAGTGTGAGTTTTGGCTAAGTTAAGTGGCATTCTTGGGACACATAGTGTCCAGCGAGGGCATCTGGGTTGATCTGAGGAATATTGAAGCAGTGCAGAGTTGGTCTAGACCGTCCTCAGCCACAGAGATCCAGAGTTTTCTTGGGTTAGAAGGCGATTATCGCCGGTTTGTTCAAGGATTTTCATCCATTACATCGCCCTTGACCAAATTGAATCAAAAGGGTGCTCTATTTGTTTGATCAGACGAGTGTGAGGAGAGCTTTTAGAAGCTCAAGACAACTTTGACCACAATTCCAGTATTGGTTTTGCCATCAGCTTCATGTTCCTATACCGTATATTGTGATGCTTCGAGATTTGGGATTGGCTGTGTATTGATGCAGGAGGGTAGAGTTATTGCTTATGCTTCTCGTCGGTTGAACCCATAGGAGAAGAACTACCATGTTCATGACTTAGAGTTGGCTGCCATAGTTCATGCCTTGAAGATTTGGAGGCACTATTTATATGGCGTATCTTGTGAGGTATTCACTGATCATCGAAGTCTTAAGCATTTGTTTAAGCAGAAAGACCTTAATTTGAGGCAGCAGAGGTGGCTTGAGTTGCTAAAAGATCATGATATTACTATTCTGTATCATCCGGGAAGGCCAATGTAGTGGCCGATGCTTTGAGCCGAAAGGCAGTCAGTATGGGGAGTTTGGCATACATTCCAGTTAGGGAGAGGACCTTTGCAGTTGATGTTCAAGCCTTATCTAATCAGTTTGTGAGACTAGACATTTCTAAGCCTAGTCGGGTGTTGGCTTGTGTGGTTTCTCGATCTTCCTTATATGATCGCATCAGTATTATGATCCATATTTGCTTGTCATCAAGGACAGAGTTCAGCATGGTGATGCCATAAATGTGACCATTTGTGATGATGGTGTATTGAGGATGCGGGGCCGGATTTGTGTGCCCAATGTAGATGGGCTTAGAGAGTTGATTCTGGAGGAGGCCCACAGCTTGCGGTATTCTATCCATTCGGGTGCCGAAAAAATGTATCAGGACGTGAGACAACACTGTTGGTGGAGAAGAATGAAGAAAGATATTGTAGGTTATGTAGCACGGTGTCTAAATTGTCAGTAGGTGAAATATGAGCATCAGAGACCGGGTGGTCTACTTTAGTAGATGGTTATTCCTGAGTGGAAGTGGGAGAGAGTCACTATGGATTTTGTGAGTGGTCTTCCTCGGACTTCGAAGAAATTTGATTCTATTTGGGTGATTGTGGATCGCCTGACCAAGTTTGCGCACTTCATTCCGGTGTGTACTACTTATTCTTCGGAGCGGCTGGCAGGGATATTTATCTGAGAGATTGTACGGTTACATGGTGTTCCAATTTCCATTATCTCAGATAGAGGTACTCCGTTTACGTCCCAGTTTTGGAGGACTTTTTAGCGAGAATTGGGTACTTAGGTGGAGTTGAGCACAACATTTCATCCTCAGACGGACGAACAATCCGAGCGTACTATTCAGATATTGGAGGACATGTTGCGTGCCTGTGTGATTGATTTCGGAGGTTGTTGGGATGAGTTTCTTCTACTTGTAGAGTTTGCTTACAACAACAGCTATCAATCTAGTATTCAGATGGCACCATATGAGGCCTTGTATGGGAGACGATATAGATCTCCAGTTGGTTGGTTTGAGCCCGGAGAGGCTAGACTATTGGGGACAGAGTTGGTCCAGGATGCCTTAGAGAAGGTGAAAGTGATTCAAGAGAGACTTTATACAGCAAAGTCGCGTCAGGAGAGTTATGTAGACCGAAAGGTTCGAGATGTATGTTACATGGTGGGTGAGAAGGTCTTGCTGAAGGTTTCTCCCATGAAGGGTGTTATGAGATTTGGAAAGAAAGGGAAGTTAAGCCCACGATTTATTGGACCTTTTGAGGTACTTAGGATAATTGAAGAGGTGGCCTATATGCTTTCTTTGCCACCCAATTTGTCAGGCGTTCATCCAGAATTCTAGATTTCTATGCTCTGGAAGTATGTTGGGGACCCGTCTCATGTGTTGGAATTCAGCACAGTGCAATTAGACGAGGATTTGACTTATGATGTGGAACCAGTGGCTATTTTGGGTCGACAGGTTTGAAAATTGAGATCAAAAGATATAGCATCAGTGAAAGTGCGGTGGAGAGGTCGGCCCGTGGAGGAAGCTAATTGGGAGATCGAGCGGGAGATGCAGAGTAGATATCCTCACCTATTTGAGGTTTCAGGTATGTTTCTTAACTTGCTCGAGGACGAGTGTTTGTTTAAGTTGGGGAGGATGTGATGACCCGACCCGTCGTCTCATGAGTTACTGCCCCGTTCTTCCCATTTTCTACTTCTATTTGGAGTGGTTTTGATAAGAAATGAGACACTTAGTCTCTTTAAGGAAGGCTTAGTTTAGAAAAGTCAACCAGAAGTTGACTTATATATTAGAGGGCTCGGATGTGCATTCTGATGGTTTGCTTAGCTCCGGGAGGTGATTTATGACTTAGTTTGCTTAGCTCCGGGAGGTGATTTATGACTTAGGAGCGTGATCGGAAGTATTTTTGGAGGTCCGGTGTAGAATTAGGCTTGAATTGGCGAAGTTAGTATTTTGGCGATTTCCGGTTGATAGGTGAGATATTGATCCGGGAGTCGGAATGGAATTCTGAGAGTTGCTCTTCGTTAGGTGATTTGGGATATGTGTGAAACATTTCAGGTCATTCAGACATGGTTTAGTTTGGTTTTTGATCGAATGCGTGTTTTGGAAGTTTTAAAAGAACTTAGGCTTGAATTCGATGTAATTCGATGATTTATTGTTGGTTGAGGTGTTTTGATGATTGGAACAAGTTTGGATGATGCTTTAAGATATGTTGGTGCTCTTGGTTGAGGTCCCGAGGGCCTCGGGGTGATTTCGAATGGCTAACAGGAATTTTTGAAGTTGAAAAATGCTGCAGGAATGCAGCAGTCAGTGCAGAGCAATTTTGCTCTATGCGATCGCATAGCAAGGACTGTGATCGCATAGAAGGAATAATAGGGGCTATTTGGTTGTGTTATGCGATCACATGGAAAGTGTTGCGATCGCACAGTGTTGTTTGGTAATGCACTGCGATCGCAGAGGGCCTGTTGCTATCGCGTAGGGTAATTTGAGACCCTGTAAATTTTGTGCTATGCGATCGCAGGAGCTCGGATGCGATCGCATAGGGTTAACTACAGTGATCTATGCAGAATGTTAAAAACATTTCATCCGCAAACCTAACCTATTTTTCCACCATTTTTGGGCATTGTTTAGAGCTTTTGGATGGGGATTGAAAAGAGTTTCAACTGGGACCGATTGGAGGTAAGTTTTATGAGTTAAAAACACGATTTTATTGTAGAATCATCCTTGAAATCCTTGAGAATTTAGCCAAATTGTAAGAAATTAGGGCTTGAGTTTGAAATTTTTAAATTTGGGATTTGAGGGGCCATTTGTGATCCGATTTGAGAGTTTTTGGTATGTATAGACTCGTGGTGAGATAAGGAACCCATTGGTGTAACAATTGTTGAGTTTCGAGACATGGGCCCGGGGCTCGGGTTTTGTCAATTTCGTGAATTTTGATATTTTTTGATTGTTTTCGATTGGGTATTGTCTCTGTAGCATAATGTGACATATTCGTTATGGTTTTGGTCAGATTCGACGCACGAGGAGGGCAATTTTAGAGGCAAAGGCATAACGAGCTAGACTTTTGGCCGGCTTGAGGTTAGTAATGAATGTAAATGATGTCCTGAGGGTTTGAAACCCCGGAATTTCACATCGTAAAGCTATATTGAGGTGAGACACGCACTCTATGATGAGTGCAGGGTCGTTGATTAATGGGGATTGTGACTTGGACCGTCCCGAGTGATGTTTTTACTGTGTTTTTTACTAGAATTTAATTGAGAATCATCTTTACTTGGAAGTAATTGTTACATTTTGGCTTTGTGCCAATTATTTGAATCCTTCAGGGATTGATATCACTGTTTTCACATATTTTGCATATCATTTGATCTCAGTCCAACGTTTTAAATACTGTTTTGCAAACTCAGCCATCTTTCTATGATTTGAAAACTTAAATGATATTTTGGGCGGAGAACTACCGTTTTACGAATGCCCAAGGTGCTTACGATGATTTTTGGACTGAGCATGGATTGGGCTGCGCACCGCAGCAGTGATATATTGATAGTGAGACTGAGAGCCTGGTTGATTACATTGTTACTGAGGCCGAGAGCCTGGTTGACTATATTGATATTGAGGCCGAGAGTCTGGTTAATGCCACGAGATGGCTTGATATTGCGCTTGGGCTGTAGGGTACCCTCCGGAGTCTGTACACACCCCCAGTGAGCGCCGTCGACGATATATAAATGGATGGCTCGGGCTTCACGCCGCAGTGGGTACCAGAGTGTACCGTCATATGGATTGCATTTCATTCATGCATTTGTTCCTTATCTGTTTTACCTCTCATAATATTTATGTATTCTTATTTCGTTGACTTGTTGCTTCATTATTAAATGCTCGAAATTGCTAGTTATAGTTTATTTTGGATTTTTCGTGATTTCTTATTCTCAGCCTTTATTTATGTTTATTACTCACTAGGTCGGAGTACTCACATTAATCCCTGCACCATATGTGCAGGTACAGGTATTCCTGAGGCATAGAGCGAGCTTTCCTGCCATTCAGTTTTCATCGGAGTCATCAAGGTAGCTGCATGGCATTCGCAGACCCATTTTCTCCTTCTTTTACTTGTTATTCCGCATTTTAGATATATTTCTGTATTAGATTGTTGAAACCTTGTATTAGAGGCTCAGACTTGTGACACCGGATCAATGGGCTATTTTACAGAGATTTTGTTTCCTGACTCTCGTTTTTCACACATTTCAACTGTTTAAAAATTCATACTTTGATTTTATATTAAATTGGTATTTAAAGCGGTTAATCAGTAATAAATTGTAATAGAAGGGGTTGAGAGTGGTAATTGGTCAGATTTGCCTAGCATTGTGTTGGGTGCCATCACGATCGGGATTTGGGGTCCTGACAATTCAGGCCCTAGCCTATCAGTTCGTGAGACTGGATGCTTCTGATCTCAGTCGTAAGTTGGCTTGCACGGTCGCTCGTTCTTCATTATTGGAGCGTATTCATGATCGGCAGTTTGATGATCCCCATTTGTGTGTCCTCAAGGACACGGTGCAGCGTGGAGGTGCCCAGCAGGTTACCTTAGATGCAGATGGAGTTTTGAGATTGCAGGGGTGAGTTTGCGTGCCCAATGTGGATAGACTTCGAGAGCTGATCTTAGAGGAGGCCCACAGTTCTCGGTACTCTATTCATCCAGGTGCCACAAAGATGTATCAGGACTTGCGGCAACATTATTGGTGTCATAGGATGAAGAAGGATATTGTTGCACATGTGGCTTGCTGTTTGAACTCTCAGTAGGTTAAGTACGAGCATCAGAGGCCTGGTGGTTTATTTCAGACGATTGAGCTTCCCGAGTGGAAGTGGGAGAGGATCACTATGGACTTCGTTACCGGACATCCATTGACTCGGAAGAAGTTCGATGTGATATGGGTTATTGTTGATAGGATGACCAAGTCAGCACATTTTATTCCTGTGGCAGTCTCCTATTCATCCGAGAGATTAGCTGAGATTTATATCTGGGAGATTGTTCGCCTTCATGGTTTGCCGGTATCTATCATTTTGGACCGGGGTACGCAGTTTACCTAGCGCTTCTGGGGCACAGTTCAGCAAGAGTTGGGCACATGGGTTGAGTTGAGCACATCATTTCATCCTCAGATGGACAGTCAGTCTGAGCGGATTATTCAGATTTTGGAGGATATGCTCTGGGCTTGTGTTGTTGACTTTGGAGGCTCGTGGGATCAGGTCTTGCCTTTAGCGGAGTTTGCCTACATCAACAGCTACCATTCAAGCATCCAGATGGATCCTTATAAGGCTTTATATGGTAGGCGGTGTCGGTCTCCGATTGGATGGTTCGAGAGGGGAGAGGCTCAGTTGATAGGTATGGATTTGGTTCAGGAGGCCTTGGACAAGGTCAAGATCATTCAGGATAGGCTTCGTTCGGCTCAGTCCAGGCAAAAAAGGTATGCAGATCGTAAGGTTTAATATGTAGCCTTCATGGTTGGTGAGCGAGTATTGCTCCCAGTGTCGCCTATGAAATGCGTGATGAGATTTGGGAAGAAGAGCAAGCTTAGCACTAGATTCATTGGTCCGTTTGAGATTCTTGATCGAGTGGGAGAGGTGGCTTTTAGACTTGCATTGCCGCCTAGCTTATCAGTCGTACATCCAGTTTTTCATGTATACATGCTTCAGAGGTATCACGGCGATCCATCCCACGTGTTAGATTTCAGCACCATCCAGTTGGACAAGGATTTATCTTATGAGGAGGAGCCGGTAGCTATTCTAGACTGGCAGGTTTGTCAGTTGAGATCCAAGAGTTTTCCCTCTGTTCGTGTTCAGTGGAGAGGTCCGCCCCCTGAGGCATCGACATGGGAGTCTGATTCTGATATGCGGAGTCGTTATCCCCATCTTTTCCCTGACTCAGGTACTTCTTTCTTTTGTCCATTCGAGGATGAACGGTTGTTTTAGAGGTGGAGAATGTGATGACCCTTTTGAGGTTGAGAATGTGTTTTCCTACTCTTTCTGTGCTCCCAAGGCCTCGAAGACCTCATTTGAGGTTGCCTCAATTTGCGTGCGCAGTCCGGGCGCGTAGTCGGAAAGCTTAAATATGAATTCTATGTGAAAATGATAAATTTTGATATTAGTATGATTAAATTTGACTTCGGTCAACATTTTGTGTAAACGGACCCGGATTCATGATTTGACGGTCCTGGAGGGTCCGTAAAAAAATATGGAACTCAGGCGTATGCCCGGAATTGAAATCCGAGGTCCCGAGCCCGAGAAATGAATATTTAAAAGAAATTGTTTTTCTAAAATTATTAAGGAAAATGGAAATGAAAATTGATTAGAACATGTTGGTATCGGGCCCGTATTTTGGTTCCGGCACCTAGTACAGGTCTTATATGTGTTTTAAGATATTTATGTGAAGTTTGGTTGAAATCGGACGTCGTTTGACGTGTTTCAGACTTAAAAATCTAAATTTGAAAGTTTATGAAGTTTGAAGAAAAACTAGTGATTTTGAGGTTTGATTCCTCGTTCGTGATGTTATTTTGGCAATTTGATCGCACGGTTAAGTTTGTAGAATGTTGTTGAGTTGGTGTATGTGTTTGGTTAGGAGGCCCGAGGGCTTAGGAATGTTTCGAAGGTGTTCCGGGGTGGTTTTGAACTTAGTGAAATTGCAGAAAAATCTGCAACAGATGCACAGTAAATTCCTTCATCGCGTTTGCGATGTATCCTTCGCGTTTGCAAAGCTTCAGATCCCTCCCTTCTTCGCGTTTGCATCCCTTCATCCTGATCGCGTAGAGTTATCGAGTCCTGAGGGCCCAGCCCTCCTTCCTTCATCGCGTTCGCGATAGCTGGGCCGTGTTCGCGTAGGTCTCCAGCCCCTTCCCATCGCGTTCGCGTACAAGCCAATGCGTTCACTTAGGCCAATCCCCTGGAACCCCCAGTCTTTCTCTTCGCCTTTGCGTCCTTCTCATCGCAAACACGATAGTCTATCAAGCCAACCCTTCGCGAACGCGACCTTGCTCCCGCGAACGCGAAGGGCAATTTTGCCTAGTTATTTTAAAAGTCTAAAAACAGAACAGTGACAGGTTTCATTCAAAATATACACAAACCCTTTCTTTTCCAAAGCTTCTAGGCGATTGTTAGAGCATTTCTTCACCAAAACGTCTTGGGTAAGTATTGTTTAACTCGTTTTCTTCATTTTCCATCATCATCTATTGAAATCCTAGACCTAAAACATGTAATTTAGGGTAGAAATTTGGAAAATGGGTAGAGTTAGGGCTTTTCAATTTTTCTTGATTTAGACCTCGTTTTGGGGTTGAATTTCAAAACAAATTATATATTCGGGCTCGTGGGTGAATGGGGGATTTGTTTTTGGTCCGAACCTCGTGTTTTGACCAAGCGGGCATGGGTGGATTTTTGGAATTTTGGAAAGAAAGCTTGGAAACCTATATGTAGGCATTAGGTTTGATTTGTTTAGCCAATATTGATATTATGAAGTCCTTATTGTATAGATTTGATTGAGTTGGAGCCGAATTCAAAAGGGAAAGCGGTCGTTATGGATTGATTTGGCCGTGGAAGTTGAGGTAAGTGTTTGGTTTAACCCTAGCTTGAGGGAATAGGAGTTGAGTCTTGTTTGCTATTTGTTAATTGATCAAGTCCGATGTATAGGCATGTTGACGAGTATCTATACATTGGTGTCTAGAATGACTGTGAGTCTTAAATTGCAAAATTGTTATATTCTTAAATGATGCTTATGAGAACTTGGTTGAAGGCCCTTAAAACTGAGCAAGTAATTGTTACGACTGAGCATTTGTATTAATTGTGTTAAGTAGAAATTGAATAAGTTTGGTTATAGCTGGATCTCCCTTGTTGGGATAGTTGATTTGATATTTTGTTCCCTTGCCGGGAAGCTTATTATATTGTCTTGATCCCTTACCGGGAAGTTTTTTATATTACCTTACTCCCTCGTTGGTGGTATTATGTTGTAATGGTATGGGATCGAGTGGTATGCCTACCACATATGATATATTGAGATGGGATCGAGTGGTATGCCTACCACACATGATATATTGACATGGGATTGAGTGGTACGCCTACCACACATGATATATTGAAATGGGATCGAGTGGTATGCCTACCACATATGATATATTGAGATGGGATCGAGTTGTACGCCTACCACGAGTGATATTAAAATGGGAGCGAGTTGCATGCCTGCAACGAGATGAGTTGAATATGAAAGTTACCTTGTCTATTCATTATTGTTAGAAGTTAAACTGTAGTTGTACTTACCGTTATTTCTGATATTTGTTTCTAACTGTTACCCCTGAAGCATGCTCCCCTCCCCGGTTCAGATTGTTATGTTCTTGCTATTTTTCATTGTACTCGTATATATATCTACACAGGTTTATGTGATGTCTAGTCTAGCCTCGTCACTACTTCGTCGGGGTTAGGCTTAGGCACTTACCAACACATGGGGTCAGTTGTGCTGATGCTACACTCTGTGCATTTTTGCCCACGTCTAGGTTTCGAGCAGCAGCAGCAACAACTTTAGTTCGTGAGCATACTTTCAATATCGTAAGACCCGAGGTAGCCTTGCAGGCGTCCGCATGCCCAATGTCTCTCTCTTATTCTCTCTTTTAGATTGTTGCCTTCTTGTATTCGAGACAAACAGATTTATGTTTCTTTCAGACTTTGTATTTAGTACTTCTTAGTCGTTCGTGAGTATGTGACTCCAGTTCTTGGGTAGAGATTATGTTTGAATTCAGTATCTTGTTTGGCTATTTAAATTTAAGACTTCCGCTTATTACTGTTGACTTCTCATTGTTTAAATATTATTGTTAAAAGGATTGTTTATCAAGGAAAGGTATCTAAATTTGGCTTGCCTAGCTTCTACGAGTAGGCGTCATCACGACTCCAGAGGGTGGAAAATTTGGGTCGTGACACACAGTCTCACTACATTAAAGGTACTTGACAAGTTCAAGTATTTGGATTTCAAAATTGCTAAGACTCCAATTGACGTGAGTTATGCACTTCAAAAGAATAAAGGTGAAAGTGACTCACAACTAGACTATGCAAGAGTATTGGGAAGTTTGATGTATATCATGAATTGTACGCGACTAGATATAGCATGTGCTATTAGCAAACTGAGTCAGTTTACAAGTAATCCCAATCAAATACATTGGATGGCAATGAAACGAGTTTTGGGATATTTGAAACATACCCAAAATTATGCTTTGCATTATAACAAATATCCTTCCATGATCGAGGGATATAGTGATGCAAATTGGATCACCGAATCATCTGAAGTTAAATCCACAAGTGGAATGTTTTCATAATTGGGGGTGGAGCGGTATCTTGGAAATCATCCAAACAAACGTGCATCGCCCGTTTTACAATGGAATCTAAATTCATAGCTTTAGATAAGGCCGGTGAGGAAGCTGAATGGCTCTGGAATTTCTTGGAAGATATTCCATTTTGGCCCAAACCTTTGACACCTATATGTATACATTGTGATAGTCAAGAGGCAATAGGTAGGGTAGGGACCGTTATGTATAACGGAAAATCTCATCATATCAGACGGAGACACAATACCGTTAGACAACTACTCTCTAGTGGTGTTATCATAATTGACTATGTAACGTCAAGAGATAACGTGTCGGATCCACTTACAAAAGGCCAATCTAGAGAGGCAGTTGAAAGATCATCAAAGGGAATGGGGTTAAAGGCCTAGGACAAGTCATCATGGCGGTAACTCTACCTAGCAGACTGGAGATCCCAAGAGCTAGGTTCAAAGAGATCAAACAAAGTTATGAATGATAGTTCAACATTGTTAACTAACTCAACCCATTCTCGTGATGAAGATAATGTTCAAAAACGAGGTAAAGCATTAAGGCTTTTTTGATGAGTCAATAAAGCTTAAAGCTTTTTAATGATTTGCTAAGCCTGGCAGGATATTACCAGATAGTGTGTCTTTAGGATTACACGTTTAGGAATCACCTATGTGAGTATGAAGTGTAAGCCACTTCAAGGAGAATTAAAGTAAAGGCCCATTCTCTAAGCACTCATGAAACCAGGCAGTGTTCATGGCTGAAACGAACGCAACCGTGAAAACCATAGATGGTTAAGGATTGATTGTGTGACTTATGTTGTCTAGGTATACAACAAAGCTCGACGGTTCAAAGATATCAAATCTACCGATTGACCGAGTATATCCGATATAAGTTCACTACGGAAAGTTCAAAGGGAAACCTACTTATCGAGAGGCAATCAATTCTTGCTTGTAAAACACACACACGTCCGTGCATTCCTTTAAGTTTATAGCCATTCCCCATTCATGTGGGGGATTGTCGTGTTTGTTATTTAATAAATAATAACAAAAGAGGTGTGAATAAAAAATGGTGGGAAAAGAAATGGAGGGATGACCCGCGACCTGGTCCGGTCTAGCCCGTTTTTCTTTCCCAGATTAATTTAAATTCGTTTTAAATCTCCAACAAAATTTCTAATAGCCATGACTGTTCTGAAAGGTTGCAAGCCTCTTTAGAGGGTCACACATGTTCCAACAGCCATGACTATTTTGAAAGGTTGCAAACCTCTTCAGAAACATCACCAAGTTGGCTATAAATAGACCTTCAAATCCTAGAATATTTACTTACGAAATTTTCTGAATCTTCTTTTTCTTCTTCTGCACAAAATATTCCAGTGTGTTTTACGACAATCGAGTGGTTTGTCGATCGCCAGAGTTTTAGGTGCCGATACATTAGTGAGTTAAATCATTCTATCCTGGGAGGTGTTTAACCAAAAAATAAACTTTTTAGTCAAAGCTAGAATTTAGAAGAATCGGGTTACTGATAATCGAAAAAAGTAAATAAAGAAAAGAATTTCTAAGTACTCAAATATGTAAGCTAACAAATCAGAGTGTATTTCAATAGTCACCTCTCCCTCAACTGATTATATATTTCTCGTTTTATAGGTCCTTTTGGGAATCTTTAGGAATGTCCATTACACCTAAGTCATAATAAGGCTATTATGAATAATTAATGGCATTAAATTCTACGTTACATAATCATTACATTGAATACAAATATTCCTTAACGGTTCCAGCATTTATTACTCTTCAAATGCTGTATCTTATTCTTGAGCCATGTTCATTACTCCTCCCGTTGCTCGTATGTAATTGATCTCAAATAGGTATGGGGTTGCTGAGCCTCTTAACTCGTACCTCCTTCTGTCTTGTACCTCCCTTTTTGTTCATTTGTCTTGTACCTCTTTTTTGTCCGCGCCAGTCTATAATTCTTAGACCAATTATAACCTATTGTCTATTCCACGTGTCATGATACGCCACCATTCATTTATGTATACAATTTTCCCTAATACAGATAATCCCCCCACTTTCCATTTATTCATCAATTTGAATATTTGGGAAGTGGAATTCATTAAAGAAGGATTTTTGTCACCATTAATACTCTGACAATGTTGACGCTTTAACTGTCACTTCTTTTTAATGCACTAGACACGTGTCGCTTCCTCATTGGTTATACTATTTTGTAACATTTTTTTAGGATTTCTTTTCAACTTCAATTTTTACGAAGTATCAATTATCATCATTGCAGTTCCTTCATCATCGTACTTTTTCCCAATAGTATAAATGCAACCCCTTTTTTGTCTTGTTCTTCATAAAGCGTATTGAACACTTTTGCCCTTCAAATTATTTCTTGCATTGCTTCAACATTTGCATCCATGGCTTCATCGAGTCCTAACCCCAGAAAAACTCTCATTCTGGATAACTTCCCTAATCCTCCGCTAAGGCATAGAAGAGGAGGTAGATTACGCAACCTAGGTTTTGTTCGTGGTAGCGCTTCTACTTCTCCTTCTAGTTCTGGTCCTTCTTCTGGGACCAGGGGTTCGCACTTTCAGATGAGCTCTTCTCGAAATAGGGACTCTTTTGAGCCACTGCATGAACCCTTAGTAGATGAAATAATCCCCACTGAATTTTTTTTTATCACAATAGAGAGTCTCTAAAAACTCAAGTTGCCTCATTAGACCGTGCTGATCCCTATCCCACTCAAATCACAAGTGTTTTAGCACCCGTAGTTCGAAAGGAATGCCATTGGGCCGAAGATTTTCCTATTATCATCCCTAATCCAAATCAAAGAATTACCTCTTACTTAATAGGTTATTCCTTTGTTTACACCTATCCCTTTACTCTAGGGTTTAAACCGGCCATTGACCCGGTCATTCTAGACTTTTGTCATTTTTTGACATTTGCTTGGGTCAAATTGGACCAATGGTGTGGCGAGTTGTTGCCTGCTTGAGGCATGTTGCTAATAGAGCAGATGTGGAATTTACTTTCCCCCACTTAATTCACCTTATTCCCCTAGGTTTTTTCGAAACGGTGTGTTTAGTTTAGCAGCTAGGAGTAAAAGGGTCTTGGTGAATCCTGAAGACGATAAAGACCGTGGCTGGTATGCTCGGTATGTTGCTGCTCCCACTGCGGGCTTAGTCGGTGAAAAGAACATCCGCTTCCCAGAAAAGTGGAATTTTGCACGTAAGTATTAAATACGCCCGTGCCTTTTTATTTTCAGCCTTACTTATTTTTTCATTATCTTGCTTCTTTTTCTTCTCAGCAACCATGGTAATTGTTGAATCTATATCCAATATCCATGGTTGGGTAGAAACGTTATTGAAGGTTGAACCAATGAAAGGTAGAACATGGAAAACCCTTTCCAGTCGTTATGGTTGGAAACCAAAAACTCATGGTAAGAATTCTTGTCTTTTATCTTATCTATGTTTAACTATCCTTGTTGTCCTAGCTTTTAACCTTCTTTTTCTTAGGTTTTGCCATTCGAGGAGTTATTCCCGAGGCTATTTTGGCATCTCGTGAGCAAGATATATTCTTGGGATCTTCGGATCAAGATATAGCTCCGAGATTTGAGAAAAGAAAATTGGTCATAGAAGATGATTCTGAAGGAGAGGGTGAGAGTTCTCTGATAACAAGACCACGAGCCAGGAGACGTATTGTCTCTGAAGATGAGGTTGATGTCTCTCCTAACCTGCCTCTTTCCAAGCCTGTTGTTACTCAGGTGATCATTCCTGATGATGATATCTCTCCTTTGTCTGACACTTTTGATTCCATAAACCAGCTTTTTATCAGTGGTTTCAGTAGTGGCTCTTTAGGACCGGTTCTAAATGAGATCCCTCTGTCTTCCTCTGCCTCTACCGTTCTTGTGATTGTTTCTTTGCCTCCCTTATTTGTTACTTCCATACCTTCCTCTACTGCCCCTCCTTCAATAATCGCTCCTCCCATAGTTCATCACAAAGATGTGGGTTCCTCAAGTAGAAATTCCGTTTTGAGGAGCGTGATCATTGAAGTTCCTGCTAACAACAGCCTTTTTAGCAAGTCTGGGCAAGCTGACATATGGCTCGAACCTCTGATCGGCCCTATTGAGAAAGCTAAACTTTAGAGTCACAGTAATATGACTCTCTTGAATGACATTGTGCATGCAAGTTTGAAGGTATTCCTTATTTTATTGTTTTATCTAGACTTTTTGCTTTGGGAGCCCTAACCTTATCTCCTATCTTTTTATTTGTTTGAGCAGGCCAACCTCATTGGTACTGAACTTATGAATTGAGTCCCTCTTTTAGATAAACTGGCTACTGACCTAGAGAAGGCTGCTCATGATGCAGAAAAAGTTGCCCGAGGCTCTCAATTAGAGGCCGACAATTAGAAGGGCCAGTTCGAAAGTTCACAAATTGATATGGAAATTTTAGAGAAAAGAAAAAGTTCCCTGGAGAAACAGGTTCAAATTCTAACCTCTGAATTGGCAACGATTAAGGCTGCTTTAAACCAGTCTAAGAAGGAAAAAGAGCTTCTTGAATATTCCTTTTTGGAACAGTTGTCCAAGGTTACGAAAGAGAATAGAACTCTAAAAGCTTTGTTGACTCAAAAGGAAATGTATGTATGAGAGGTAGTACAAGAGCTTTCTCGAGCACAAAAAGAATTGCGAGCCTCTACAGACAAAATCCATGCCTTGGAAAATTCTCACACCTCACTAAAATCATCTTATAATTCAATTTTACTTAAGAATGAGGAACTTAAGAATGAGGTTACTGTTTGGGAGAAAGATTATGAACTTCTTGAGGAGTCAACCAATATTGAAGTGAGTTGGACTTTTCTAAAGACTAGTCGTGACACCTTGGTAGAGATGAGCCAAGAAAATTTCAACCTTGAATTCGAATTGGCTAAGGTGAATGAAGCCATTGAGCGAGCACAGCAACCACAAGATTTTTCATCTCTTGAGACTTGTCCTCTCGTAACTGAAACTCCTTTGGTTGAGATTTCTTCAAATGAGACTTCTTTGGTTAAAACTCACATAGCTGAAGTTCCCGTATCTGCCGCATTTGAAGTCCCCGTGTCTACTGAGATTTCCAAGAGAGTTGCACTTTCCTTAAGTTCATCCACACCTATTGCTGTTAGTCATGCTGAAATCTTGCCCCGTGGATGCTGACACTACTGTGACTAAAGATCAATCTTTAGCTGCTGATGATGCAATAGCAGTTGAGCCCGTTGATGATCTTTCTTCAGTTCTTCCTTCTTAAAGAATTTTTGTAATTTGAAATTTCCCTTTTTGCAGGTTCCAGTCTGGAAATCCATGTTCAAAGTTTTTGGTTTTTTGTGACAATTTTTGTGATTAAACTCCTGGCTAGAAGTTTAAGAGTTTAAGTCCCCAAGCTTTGTTTAAGGGGAACTTTTTGTATGAACAATTTCGATGACCAAGTTTTATACTTGGTCTTTAGTTTTAAAATATTAAGAAGTTCGTCTTTAAACTTCCATCTATTCTATTCATGCCTTTTATTTATAAGGATTTAGAGAATAGATTGCATTTTTATTTTCTGAAAATGCTTTCGTTATCCTTATGATTAAATGACATGAGTTTCATAAAAGAGGGCCCTTTTATATTTTGACACTTGATGAAGAAGATGTCTCTACTTCATAATGGTGTTTTTTATACGATACAAGAAATAGGAACACACATGTTTATCTGAAGTAACTTGAACAAGTTTCTATTTCTGAACTTTGACAAGTCGTGAATCATTCTTTACATGTATTTGAATTACATCTATAACTTTCTCGTAACTGTTTTTCTTGTAACAGATTTACAAAAAGAGAAAAATAGATATAGGGTTTTTCCTTATAACCCGTTTTAGTACATAGTCATTACCCTAACTGTTTATGAAGTGCAGTGAATTCCCTTTAGCTCCAAAACATTAGGAAGGGTTTGAGAGGTGACTCCATTGTTCTCATGGGAAAGAAAACTATGATGATCTTGTTTGCCTTTTACGTACACTTGGCTGTATATATTATAAAGTCCCCCAAGTGTTTGAGTGTTGAAGTATGAAGCCTCGAGCACTTGGTAGTTTCCTGCACCTGATCCTTTTCCTGAAAAGGAAATACGTACGGGACTTGGGGGTATGATTATAGATGAAGACTGCTTTACCCGTGTATGTTTCTATCAGATTAATTGTAACCTTAGGCTAGGAATTTTAGTGTATTCCATTTTTTCCTTACAGGTCGTGACTCATCATTTAGTACAGGTAAGCGTTTTGCCTATCATCTAAAATTGTTAGTCAAATTTTTAATAATTCAATAAAAAATAAAATTTAACATAATGATACCTGAACAAATGTTTTCCCTTAGAAGTAATATCTCTTTAAATGAACAGCATTCCAATAATGCGAAGGAAGTATCTTCCCGTCCATTGTCTCCAACTCATATGCTCCTTTTTCCTGCAACATCATGAATTCTAAAGGGTCCTTCCCAATTTGGACTCAGTTTACCCGCGTTGGCTACCTTTCTAGATTGAAAAACCTTTTTAGGCACGAAGTCCCCAATTTTGAAGTATCGCAAACGTGCTTTCCTGTTGTAATAACATTCGATCACTTGCTTTTGTGCGGCCATTGTTATTAATGCAACCTCTCTCTTGCCTTCCGATAGATCTAAATTGACCCGCATCTCTTCATTATTGGATTCTTGCGTTGCTTATGAGAATCTCGTGCTTGGCTCTCCTATTTCAACTGGGTTTAGTGCCTCAGCCCCGTAAACCAAAGAAAAAGGTGACTCACCTGTACTTGTTTTCGTTGTTGTGCGATATGCCCATAAAACGCAGGGTAGCAATTCAGGCCAATTACCCTTTGATTCCTCTAGTCGCTTCTTTAAATTATTAATGATGACTTTGTTTGTTGATTCTACTTTTCCATTACCCACTGGATGGTAAGGTGTAGATGTAATCCTTTTTATTTGCCAACTTTTGAGAAATTCCATGACTTAAGCTTCGATAAATTGAGGACCATTGTCACATACAATTTCTTTTGGTACACCAAACCGGCAAATGATATTACGCCAAATGAAGTCCTTGACTTCTTTTTCTCCTACATGTTTAAATGCTCCTGCCTCTACCCATTTAGTAAAATAATCAGTAAGTACGAGTAAATTTTTTACCTGCCCTTTAGCTTGAGGCAATGGCCCCACTATATCCATCCCCCATTTCATAAATAGCCATGGTGCAATAACCAGATGTAATAATTCGGTAGGTCGGTGCATATTATTATCGTATCTCTGGCATTTATCACATTTAGATACAAAACTTTCTGCTTTCTCTTCCATTTTGGGCCAGTAATATCCTGCTATGATCAAAGTTCTTACTAGTGATGTTCCTCATGCGTGGTTTCCACAATGCCCTTCATGTATTTCCCTCATTACATACTCCGTTTGAGAAGGTCCGAGGCATCTTGCTAAAGGGCCACCAAATATTTTTCTATAAAGGTTACCTTGTTTTAAATAGTAACGAGCTACCTTTTTTCGAAGAGCATATGCTTTTTTCTTGTCATCAGGCACAGTACCACACTGTAAAAAGGCAACGATTTCATTTCTCCAATCCCAAGTTAGATTATTAAAATTTACCTCGTTCTTATCAGGTTCGAGAACTGAGTGAAATAAATGTATAACCGAGGCGTTGGCATCGTTTGTTATATCAGCTGCGTATGCAAGGTTTGCTAAGGCGTCAAATTCAACATTATCATCCCTTGGTATCTGGATGACCTTCCAGGTCTGGAACTGCTTTATCAGTTCCCTTACCTTTTCCAAGTATTGTTGCATCCTTGCTTCCCTGGCTATGTAAGTCCCCAGCATTTGATTAACCACAAGCTGAGAATCACTTTTTATCACCACCTGACTTATCCCAAGTTCTCGTGCCAATTCTAGACCTACAATCACAGCTTCATACTCCGCTTCATTATTAGTTACGGAGTGACATTTAATAGCATGCCTAATAGTTTCACCCGTAGGTGGTACTAAAATAATTCCTAACCCTGCAC
Organism: Nicotiana glauca; assembly: GCA_026770625.1. Lineage (NCBI taxonomy): Eukaryota > Viridiplantae > Streptophyta > Magnoliopsida > Solanales > Solanaceae > Nicotiana > Nicotiana glauca. Next base: position 61,468 of record MU678963.1, on the reverse strand, counting down.
CTTTAATGTTAGACGATCCATCAGTGAATAAAGTCCATATTCCTGGATTTTCTCCATTAAGTACCTGAACTTCTTTTTCAGCTTCTAATTGCATCCCTTGGCTAAAATCAGCCACGAAATCTGCCAGTACTTGGGATTTTATTGATGTTCTAGGTAGATAGGTGATTTCATACTCACTTAATTCTATAGCCCATTTAGCTAACCTTCTTGATAATTCATGTTTATGTAGTATATTATGTAAGGGATATGCAGTTACTACAGTAATAGGATGACACTGAAAATACGACCTCAATTTTCTAGATGCCATGATTAAAGCGAGTGCTAATTTTTCTAATTGTGGATACCGTGTCTCTACATCTAACCAAGATTTACTAACATAATAAATAGTAAATTGTTTACGTTGTTCTTCTCGAACCAAAACAACACTTACCGCAGCTTCTGAAACAACAAGGTAGATGAAAAGCCTTTCGCCAGCCTTTGGTTTTGCTAACAGGGGTGGATTTGACAAATATATCTTCAAATTCCTAAGTGCTTGTTGACATTCCTCATTCCATTCAAAGTTATCTTGCTTTCTAAGGGCTGAGAAAAACTTGAAACACTTTTCTGATGACTTTGAAATGAATCTTCCCTAGGCTGCGATCCTCCCTATCAGTCTTTGAACTTCTTTTTTATTTGTAAGTACATCAGGGATATCTTCAGTAGATTTAATCTGGGCTGGGTTTACTTCAATACCACGGTTAGAAATAAGAAAACCCAAAACTTTTCCTGATGCCACACCAAATGCACATTTTTCTAGGTTCAATTTCATATTATATTTTCGCAAAATTCTAAATGTTTCAGATAGATGTGATATATGATCCTCTGAATGATGAGTCTTAACTAATATGTCATCTATATAAACTTCCATGGTCTTACCTAAATGCTCTTGAAATATTTGAGTAACTAACATCTGATATGTCGCACCGGCGTTTTTATGACCAAAGGGCATTACTTTATAATAATAAGCCCCCCTGTCCGTTATAAAAGACGTTTTTTCCTCATCTTCTGGATCCATTTTGATTCGGTTATAACCTGAGTATGTATCTAAAAACTTAATAGTTCATGTCCTGCACTAGCATCAATTAATTGATCTATGTGCGGTAAAGGAAAAGTGTCTTTCGGACAGGCTTTATTAAGATCTGTGTAATCCACACAAACACGCCAATTACCATTTTTCTTAGGAACCACAATAGTGTTAGCCAACAAGTTAGGATACTTTACCTCACGAATTAAACCTATTTTGAGCAATTTCTGAACCTCTTCTTGAATTACTTAATTCTTGAAAGCTCCTTGTTTTCGTTTCTTTTTCTTGAATGGGGGATATGATGGGTCTTCATTCAATTTATGAGACATGATCTACGGCGGTATCCCTGTCATGTCAGAATGGGACTAAGCAAAATAATTTGCGTTAGCCTTTAAAAATTCAATTAACTTACATTTTACCTCTAGGCTGAGATTTGCTCCTATATACACTTTCCTCTCAGACCAGTGTATAAATAAAACCACAGCTTCTAACTCTTCTATCGTTGTTTTAATGTTCTCATTTTCCTCTGGTTCTTGAATAGTGTCAGGCCTTGAATCCATGTCTGTTTTTCATTGTTCAGTTAAGGTTGACATTATACACTCCTCAACTGAATCCTGTAATTGCTATTTGACTTTATTTTGAACAGTCGAATCTGCAATGGAGTTAATACTCCTAGATGTTTGTGGATCGCCTCTAGTTAGACAAATTCCCATGGTGATGGGAATTTAATAATTTGATGTAAAGTTGATGGTACGGCATCCATATCATGTATCCATGGCCTTCCAAGGACCATGTTGTAAGTCATTTCCATATCTATGAGCTGGAACTTGGTATCTTTGACAACACCTTCTGCAAACGTGGTAAGAATCACTTCTCCTTTAGTTATGAAATTAGAGTTATCAAATCCTAACAAGGTATGCGCTTTTGGAAACAATTTGTCCTCAGCTTGCATCTCGCACAACACTCGTATCAAAATAATATTTACTGAACTGCCTAGATAAATCAAAACAAATTTCACATTTGTATCATGTACTAGTAAGGATATTACCAGTGCGTCGTTATGTGGAGTCGAGAGGCCTTCTGCATCTGCATCGTTGAATGTAATATTATCCTCTTCCAGCATGTGCCGTAATCATTTCCCATGGGTGATTGTTATTTTAGATGTTTTATTGGCTGTGGTATACGAGACACCATTGATATCTTCTACTTCACTTATAACATTGACAGTCCTCTTGGGTGAGGGTGGTTTCGGGGGCTCTTGTCTATTTTTCATATATGCTTGTTTACCTTTCTCACTGATTAACTCAGTGAGATATCCTTGCTTTAACAAATGATCCACCTCGCTCTGCAAAAATCTGTAATCTGTAGTTTTATGTCCATGATCGTTGTGGAATTCACACAAATGATTAGGGTTTCGTCTCTTTCAGCCAATGTACTTTATCTCCCATGCCTCTTAAAACAGCTACGAGTTCAGAGGTGCTTACATTAAAATTGTAACCGCCAAACCTTGCCTTTAAACTACCATTATCATCTCGCTGTCCACGTGTACTTCGATCATTACCGAGCCTTGATGAGGAGCCTGATTCCCTGTGTCTAGGTTTGTGATCGTACCTTTCTTGTTTTGACCTTGAATCTTTCCCCACAGGTCCCATATAAGGCTCGTACCTGTTTTTACCAGATCATTTTTCATTATCTACACGTCTCGAGCTTGTTTTCTTGTCAGTTTTATGCTGTAAAATGATGTCTTCTTCAATCCTCATCTTTGTACTATATCTATTGTAGACGTCATTCCACGTTGTTGCTGGGAATTCTCGAAGGCTTTCTTTGAGTCGCCTCGTCACTTCTGAACTTTTCTCGTTCAGATTACTAGCAAAGGCTATGGCTTCCCAATTATTAGGTACCCGCGGTAGCGTTATTCTTTCTCATTGAAATCTATCCACGAACTCTCTAAGTAACTCAGAATCTCCTTGCTTGATTTTGAAGATGTCTTCCATTCTCTTTTCAACTTTTTGAGCTCTCGAATGCACTTTGATAAACAAATATGCAAGCTAAGCAAATGAATTTATAGAATTTTCAGGTAAAAGAGAATACTAGGTTAATGCTCCTTTGGTGTTTCCCCAAATTTCTTGACTAAGACCGATTCAATCTCTTGCTTAGTCAAATCATTTCCTTTGACACCTGTGGTGAATGCGGTAACGTGATCTTGTGGATCTGATGTACCATCGTACTTTGGAATATCAGGCATCTTAAATATCTTTGGAATCGGGAGGGGGGTGCACTTGGCCTCCATGGTTGTTGAGAATATTTGTCTATATGTACTTCTTTGATCACGAGCAGTACTCCGGGTATTTGCTCTATGCGTTCATTTTACTCCTTAAGCTGTTTCTGCAAGGTTAGTACAAGATTTTATAAATCAGAATTAACTCGGTTACCTGGATCTCCTTCTTGTGTTTCACTAGGAGTTCCACCGCTGCCTAAATTAACCAATCCAGAACGAGGGTTCTCTAAAGTATTATTGTTTGGAGTTGGTGTGTTTGGAGCAGTAGGTAATTCACTAGCGAAAGCTTGAAGAGCTTTACTGACTTGAGAAGAAATTATTTTTTGCAATGCCTCATTCATGTTTTCAACATTGTCAAATTGAGTCTGTCCATCTGTATGAGATCCATCAGGAGTGCCTTCACGAGATCGTCATGGAGAGCCTGGTGGAGAGCCTCGTGGAGAATCTTGTTGAAGTGGTTGGATTATTTGGATTTATGGATGTCCTTGGGTGTTGTCATTGTTGTTTGACATGATTAATACGAACAAGGAAATCAAGTGGAAACAGAGTTGATTATCAGATTCCCGGTAACGGAACCAATTTATTTAACCAAAAAATAGACTTTTTAGTCAAAGCTAGAATTTAGAAGAATCAGGTTACTGATTGATGATAGGCTATAATTTCATATTTTAGTTGCTTATTACACTCTAATTTACTGCACTTTAGTTGAGTTTGCGCTTTAATCGCTAGTGTTTTGCACTAACGGTGTATTTTATGCCTTGTAGGTGTGATTCCAAGCTATATAGATGTTATGGAATGAATTCAAGTGATTTGGATCTTTGAAGTCTAAGTAAACGCTCAAGGAATTAAGCCGGGATTAGGTTCGGCGGTCAAATTTGATAATTAAGTACGAACAGAGACTCGAGGAGGCATATTGCACACTATCTAGTAAACTAGACATAACGTTTTCTCAAAACTCCATTTGCGCTCCACAATATATGGTTGGAAAGATAACTCAAAGGGCTACAACTTTAATGTTTTATATTTTTCCAAATTCCAAACGAAACAGGGTGAAACAACCGCATTTACGGTAGGATCGCGGCGAGCTGCTATATGAGATTCAGAGAGGCCTTTTGGCCGCGGTCCTAGCGTGGGCGCGGTAGGACCGCGGCAGGCGACAGGAAATTGAAGGACTGAAGTGCAAATTACGGGATTTTAAGCCCTAAACCCTATATAAAATGTAGGAGGCCGACCAAGAACAAAGAGGGGACATATTTTGGACACAAATTAGACCTAAGGAGGCAAGAACACATTGAGAGCAAGG
>MU678963.1:16343-46094 GCA_026770625.1 Nicotiana glauca | reverse complement strand
GAATCTAGCTAGCGTAGCTTGAGAGAGTGCGTCTAGTAAATTATCATAATTGCTTGAGAGAGATTTATGGTAGCTGGAGAGTTCATGATTGATAGAGGCAACTAAGTCACAACTATAAGAAATATACAACCAAGGAAATCAACAACGGGGGAAACCATTTCCTTAGATCTTTATTTCAATTGTTTACAATTCAAGCATAGTTAGTTTTCAGATGTTTATTTATTTTCAATCTTGTCGTCTTGGTGATATTAAATAGATACAGCTAAGCCTTAGTTCTTTATGGGATTCGACTCCGGACTTTTAGACCGGATTATAGTTGCAGCGACTGCTTATCCTTTTTCGGACTAGAGTTGGGCGTGATCACTGATAATCAAAAAAAGTAAATAAAAAAAAGAATTTTGAAGTACTCAAATATGTAAGCTAACAAATCAGAGTGTATTTCAATAGTCACCTCTCCCTCAACTGATTACATATTTCTCATTTTATAGGTCTTTTCAGGAATCTGTAGGAATGACCGTTACATCTAAGTCATAATGAGGCTATTATGAATAATTAATGACATTAAATGCTACGTTACATAATCATTATATTGAATACAAATACCGTATCTTCTTCTTTAGCCATGTTCATTACTCGGGTACTTGAGGGGAATAATTTCCTTAAGGACAAACTGTGTATTTAGTGTGCTCGATTTATTCCTTCAACGTTTCGAAAATTATTTTGAAGTTCGAATATTATTTTTTCAGAATTGTTTCTGCTAACTTTCTGTTTCTGTTTCAGAAAGATTATTATTTTATATATTTTAAGAAATACAGATTCATAACAATGAGTTCATTCTTCTTCTCTTTTGGATTGATTATCCATTATTTCATTTTGTTTCTGTTTACCCTTGTCTAATTCTTGTGTTATCCCCTTTATCTTATCTTGCTTCTTTTATTTTACTTGCTTCCACGTATTTTAATCCGTAAAATCATAAAATTTACCGAAAAGAAACTAGTCCACTAATGCAAGAGACATAATGTTTAAAGCATGACTCAAAATAAATTGCTACATATTGTTACATTTTATTTGCTTTACCTGCACACTCCATCGCATTATTTCAACTCGGTTACCTTTATTATACAATATAAAGGTTGTCATGTACGATTTCTTCTATATAGAAAAAATAAAAATGAGACCAATTAATTCCCCATAATTTATACTACCACAGTTTTGATTTTAATACTCTTATAACTGCTCTTAACTGTCCTTCAACAAGGTAGCTGATGCACTTTCTGAATAATGCCTTTAACTTTTTTTGAGCAATAAGGATAATTTATTAAAAACTAAGCATTTAGATACGACATATTACACAACATTATTAGTACCTTGCAAGACATCATTGTTTCCTAAGGCAACCAACTTAGTACACACAGTAGAAAAAGCATATTTAACAGAAAAAACTTCCTCCAGTTCCGTTTGATATTTTTCTATCGCCAGTTTTGGTGGGGTTGTCAAAAGAGTGATTTTATTTATGTCGGTCTGCAGTAATGCCATTCTTGCCAAGACATGCACCACCTTATTTCCTTGTCTGAAGCTATGCTTGAGTATCACCTGACCCTTCTCCCTTGCTTGTTGCAGCAACCACCTGCAAATAGACTAATTTTAAGTAAGTAGGATGATCATTTTCTAAAATATTAATGACCTCCGATGCATCTGTTTCTATTTCTACTGGTATCAAGTTGTGCTCTATTATTGCTCGAAGACATTCTTGGAAAGATTGAAGCTCCACTTGAGTAGCTAAGAGGGTTGCAACTTTTTTCGTGGAAAGCTAGAATCCATCTCCCTGTATTGTTTCTTGCCACACCACCTACTCCTCCTTGGCAATTATTTCCACTGAATGCTCCACCTATATTAAATTTGAACCATTCTCTTGGTGGTTTATGCTATTTTATTTTAATAAATTTTTGTGTGCTATCGTACCTTTCTCTGTGAATAGTTTGTGTTCTAATGCATGCCTTATGATAGAATTCCAATTCATATTTGCCATGTTACAAACGGGAGATGTCTGGCCATTGAAAGTACTTGTGATAGAAGGTGTGTTTCGCTTCCTTGATTTGGTCTATCCAGTGAATATGGTTTGTGGCACTGTTATAGCTAACATCACATTCCCGCCAAAGGTGTTTTAAAGTGTCACATTCCCAGAATATGTGATGGATTTTTTCTTGTTGCTTGCATGTTGGGCAATTAAGGTTAATATTAATCCCTATTTTTGCTAGGTATGATCTAGTGGGAAGCCTATCATGGTAGCATTTCCAGATAATTTTTTTTATTTTGTTAGGATATCGTAATTTCCGGATCAAGTTAAAGTCTTTTAGGCATTTTCCACTTTTATCGATGATTTTATAGCAGGACGAGGTTGAGAAGATACCATTTGAGGTAAGACTCCATATGTTATAGCTATTACCTATAGGTGGAGAATTATAGGTACCAATTGCATTAATGTTGTTTACAATGCAAGTTGGTAGATCAAAAAATATGTTAGAGAAAATTCATTTGGTCCCTTTCCTTAATTTACCTATTGTCATTTTATCTTCATTTAGATTTAGGGGGCCTACAATAGCTTTTATGAGATTAGTTAAATCAGGAATCCAATTTGGTTCCCAAATGCGAAGAGAAGAGACGGATTTAAGATTTTCAAAATGCCTATATTGCAATAGTACCATTCCTTCAAAATACTTTTCCATATAAAGGAAGGTTGATTTTTGTTCTTAGCATGGGTGTATTTACTACCTATAATTTTGGTCCATAGAGATTTGGTATTAATCAACCTCCATACTAGACTAGTAAGGAGTTCCGCGTTTTTACTCCTGGCCTTTCTGACCCCTATGCTTTTGTCCTTTATAACGGAATCCCAATTTAGGAGATGAATTTTCCTTTTTTCTGGAATTCCATATAAAATCCCGTTGGACCTTATCAATATACTTTAGGGTTTTTGTAGGGAGGAGTGAATATTGCATAATATAATTTGGGATGTTGTTTAGGGTGGATGTAGCTAATGTATATCTTTCTACCATATTTAGCCATCTTGTGTTTCCAACTTTCCAACTTTGCTCTCATTTTATCAACCACAAATTGGTAGTCTTTTGAGTTGGGATTGGAATTAACAATAAAAAAAACCTAGGTAAGTACCTAAATTATCACTAAGCTTGATATTGAAGACCGGAGATAATTCCATTCTAGTTGCTTTGGTTCACTTTAGAGATACAATTAATTTGAATTTTGTTCTATTGATTACCTAGCATAAAAGTAGGGAGAAGTCATTAAGGCTTTCTAAGATTGTGGGGTTGTTCTGGTGTTAGCTTTACCTATTAGGGTTATGTCGTCGGCAAAGAATAAGTGAGATAGGTGGGGGCTTCTAGGGGTAATTTTTAGTGCATCCCATTTTTTAATGTCAATTTTGTGACAGATCAATTTTTAGAGTATTTCTATACACAAAATAAAAATATATGAGAACATTGGGTCATCTTGTCTAATACCCCTCGTGGGAGTAAATGACTCTGATTTTGAACCATTAACAAGGATGGAGTAACTAGGAGTTGTTAGGCAAGATATGATAAGATTGATGGGTTTTGGGGGAAATTTGAAGTAACTTAAAGTTCTATGATTAAAAGATCATTTGCCCTTAACTTTACTCATTTATGATAGGATTGATATACTCTTAAATACAACTACATGTGAAAGGTTTCGGCTCCTCCTTGATTAGGCTCAAATTTAAAAGCATAACTTTTTATAACTTACAATTTGGCTTCGTTTTTTCTCAAACGAAAATTAATTTCATAGAATTAGTTTGTTGACAACCTTCATGTGATGCTTTGGGATTTTGGGTTCATTCAAAGGCGAAGTCAGAATTTTAATCTTATAGTTCTAAAGTTTATATCGACGACAACTTTATGGATTCTGATGGTCACTCAACTTTGGATTATTGGCTATCAAAGTTACATCTCTGTTTTGTCTTTCAAAAATCATTCAACTTACCTAGTTCACTTAAGTGTTCATTCTTGCCAAATTTTATATTTTTCGGTGAAATTTAGTAACATGACAAAAATTAATTTTAAGGAAAAAATATTAAAACACTAATTTAAGCTTGAACCTTTTTAAAACCCAATCCTATGGGTATCAATGGATATTTAAAAACTGATTAAACCGATCGAATCGTAGCGCATCAATCCGATCTTTAGGTTTCTTTTAATAAAAACGTAGGTTTTTATACAAATCTATAACCGTACTGATAATTAGGGTAAATTTTTTATCTTATAAAAATAAATCAAAAAAATACCAAACCATAGCAAATAAATTTACTTGTGAAAATTATATTTATATATTAAGTTTAAAAATAATAATGCATCAAATTTTTCTTGGGCCTTGAAATTATAAAAATAGTTACAGGCCAACATGTAATTAAACTCAAAATCATAATTCCTAAACCTATTATGTTATTCCTACTGCAACAAAATTATTTTCAGCATATTGGTTAGCAAGAAACAAAGTATTCTAGCGATTATGAGTAGTAAATTGCAATGCGCTGAATGTGTTTCCTTTCATATGATTTGGATTTATCTTTTGAATATTTAATCTTACATAAACTTTATTCTTGAGTCCCAACTTGGTTAATATTTTTTTCACTCGTGTGATTTATATTTATTTTTGTCTTTGCTAAGTTTCTTTCACGCTACTGTAGAATAGTTATGTTGGTACCCAATTTTTCCTCATACATTTTAACACACTCCACACACACACACACACACACACACATATATATATATATATATATACACACACACACATATATACATATATATTCAAAATAGCATATATGTAGTTACAAGCATGCATAAGCATTTTATCATTATTAAAAGCTCCAAATTGATTTATTTCTTCCCTTTTTTATTTATAAAATTTCCAATAATTATCTTTTAAATTACTTTTATGATGATTTAGTCATTTAAACTCCTTATTTATGCCAAAATATTATTTAAATATTTTATTTTTATATTTTTAGGCTAAATTGCATATCTTTACAATAATAGCGCTACTAATACATAATGACATTATTGGTGCATAAAATGATCTTTTATATTTTCAAAAGCTTAAACAACTATTTTAAATTATTTTAGTACATGAAAGTATTTTTTAGAAATTATTTATTATTTTTATAAATTATATAATTATTAAAAGTGGCTATTTAAAATCTAGCCTAATTTTATTTTAGTTTCAGCCCCAATCTGTTACAACCCGGAATTCCCACTATCGAGAGTCGTGATGGCGCCTACTGTTGGAACTAGGCAAGGCAAACATTTAAACCTTTTTGGATAACAACACAATGGCAATAACAATAATAAACCTTTAAATAAAAGCGGAAGTCTTTTATAACATAAATAACTGAAAACCCAGAATGCGGAAGCTTAACATTTAACTACCCAAGACTGGAGTCGCTATCTCACGAACCACTAAAGAGTGCTACAAACAAGTCCTAATAGAAAATATATGATGTCTGTCTCGGAACAACGAAAACAAACAGAAGATATGGAAAGAGACTTCGGCCTGCGAATGCCAGCTAGGCTACCTCGTAAGTCCCTGGACTGAAATCAGCTCCCACTCAGTATGCTACTGCTGTGGTCCAAAAGTTGTTCCATTACCGTGATCTGTGCAAAAAGCACAGAAGTGTAGCATCAGCACAACCAACCCCATGTGCTGGTAAGTGTCTGGCCTAACCCCGACGAATTAGTGACGAGGCTAGACAGGACTACCAAATCAACCTGTGCAGTTCAATATATATGTGCAACAAAAAGGAAAGAATACAGAAATTAAACAGTTAAGAGGGAGGGAAGCATACTATGGGAAAGTACAGTCCGGATATAAATTCAACAATTTAAGTAAGAAACAGGACAATAATAATAATTAATGAGAGCAGGAAATCAACAGTTGCACGACATCAACCCTTGTGCTTTTACTCTCAATCTTACCAAAAGCAATCAAGTAAAATGCACGGCATCACCCTTCGTGCTTTCCCTCACATAACTCTCATTTCATGGCACGAAATGATCCTTCGTGCAATTATAATCAAATCAGAGCATGGAATGTCCCTTCGTGCATAAATAATCCAAACATGGCACAGAATGACCCTTCGTGCAAACATAATCAAAACATGGCACGGAATGACCCTTCGTGCAAATATCACTCTTCCTCACCCAAACAGCAATCACAACCAAATGGGCGAAGGAATAAGCAAATAATAAGAAATATCCCAGTAAGGGAAAATACAATTAAACAACTAAATCCCAGCAAGGGAGCAACAATGACAACTTTCATACCCCGGCAAGGGAGATAATCAATATACTCAAACCATCCCGGCAAGGGATTAATCATATCTCTTTCCATTTCTTTCATTTCTTACTCATTAGTATTTTTATCATTTGAGCCAACGCTCCAAGGAACTCACAATTTATAACTAATCCTCATACTCTTCACATTATGTAGAATTCATCAATTAGCATGGAAGAGTACCAAAAATATCAGAATAGGTACAAACAAGGATCCACGGTCATGCTAGACACCGGTGTATAGATGCTCGCCACCTCGCCTATATACCGTACTCGATCATTTAGCAATTAGTAATTAATAACACTCTAATACTATTCCCTCAAGCCAAGGTTAGATCAAACACTTATCTCAAATGCTCCAAAAATCCACTCAAGCCTCTAGTATAGATTTACCCCTCGAATTCACCACAAAACCGCTTGAATCTAGTCACAAATTACTTGAATGTATCAACAAATGCTAACTGAATCAACTTGGATGCATGAAAAATGAATTTCCCAAAGTTTTACTCAAAATTTTCCAAAACGCCCCCAGGCCCATGTGGTCAAAACCCAAGGTTCGAACCAAAACCCGGTTACCCATTCCCCCACGAGTTCATATCTATGATTTGTTTTGAAATCGGACCTCAAATTGAGGTCCAAATCCCCAATTTTAAGAAAACCTAGGTTCTACCCAAAATCCCCATTTTCACCCATGAAAAACCTTGATTTTAAGATGAAAACATGATAAATGATGTTAAAGATTGAAAAAATTAAGTGAAAATCAACTTACAAATGGATTGGAGGAGGAAGGGTTCTTGGAAAATTGCCAATGGGTATTTGGGTTTGAGAGATATGAAAAATGAGGCTTAAAAATCGTCTAAGTATGAAAAATGCAGGTTGCAGATGTGGGAATTGCGAACCTGGGTTCACAATTGCGAACCCACTAGACTTGGGAAATGCAAGAAAAGAGTTCGCATTTGCGAATCCTGCCCAGATGCCCAGTCTTCGCATTTGCGAAATTTTGTTCACATTTGCGGAAAATCCTTCGCTTTTGCGATCCCATGAGGACCTGGCTGACTTCGCATTTGCGAAGCAGCCTTCGCATTTGAGTTACTCGCATTTGCGAGAATGCGAAGCCTGCAAGTCTGAAGCACCAGTTGCAAATCTGGAGCCCAAAGTTTAAGAAAAACAACTCGACACCTATCCAAAACTCACCCGAGCCCTCGGGGCTCCAAACCAAACATGCACACAACCTCAAAAACATCCTACGGATTACTCGTGCAATCAAATCGCCAAAATAACATCAACATCAATGAATCAAGCCTCAAAATCATCATTTTCATTTCAAACCTCATGAACTTCCAACTTTAGCTATTTAGGTCTGAAACACGTCAAATGACGTCCGATTTCGACCAAACTTTACAAGAAGCGCTTAACATATATTTAAAACTTGTACCGGGTGTGGGAACCAAAATACGAGCCCGATACCATCACCTTTTGATCAAATTTAATTTTCATTTTCCTTAAACATTTTTAGAAAACAATTTCATGGAAAAATTCATTACTCGGGCCTGGGACCTCGGAATTCTATTCCGGGCATACGCCCAAGTCCCATATTTTTCTACGAACCCTCTGGGACCGTCAAATTACGGGTCCGGGTCCAGGTCCGTTTACCCAAAACGTTGACCGAAGTCAACTCTAATCATATAATTATCCAAATTCTTCAAATTTTTCACAGATTTCACATATTTCAACATAAAAACTTTTGTGGCTACGCGGCCGGACTACGCACACCAATCGAGGCAAGTAAAAATAAGGTTTTCAAGGCCTCGAAAGTGCGAAAAAAGAGAGAAATTTGGTGATGACCCTTTGGGTCATCACACAATCCATCCCCAATACCAGCCCAATTTTCAATTAAAACTATCCAGCCCAAACCCTGAAGACCCGATCCGATCCCCAAAACCTTTTAATCTCGACCGTTGATCATAAAGATCAACGGCCACAAACGACCATTCCTAAAATAAACCCAAAATACCCCCCAAACCCTATCATTCTATACTCACCACCGTCATTTGTTCCTCTCATCTCTCAAAAACTCTCAACCAAACCCTAATCAAACCTCACCGACCCTTATCCATGTCCATCTCCGTTGACTTCTCACCACCTCCCAAGCCTCCAATGGCCTCCCTCCCGTTACTCTTGCCATCTCCAGGGCCCTCAAGGGACCTGGGCTAGATGGCTTGCATCTATGGTTCCTCTTTCGCCTGTTTCTGGCCATTCCAGTGTGATTTCGAGTAAGATCGTCCTATATTGACTAAGATCTATGATTTTCTAAGTAGGTTTCTTCACCTCTGTATGGTTCTCTTCGAAACCCTAATTTTTTTCTAAACCTTTTAGATCTTTATAGATCTAAGATGATTTGGGTTTGTTTCATGTGAGTTTTACAATAACCTTAAGATTCTTTACAAGAATCATATGATTTTCAAGCGATTTTCACTTTTTCCTAAACTAGGGTTTTCGGAATTTCTTTTACAAATTATCTCATGACTTTTTGTGTTTAATCTTCTGCTTCTCATATATTTTGACTGATTTTTTAAGTCTGCTATAACCTTAGCCCGTTTGTATTGAAAGCCCTAATTTTTGGGGTTCTTCATTTGGTTTCTGAGTATTGGTACATCTGATTGTGTTCTTGCTTTGGGTTCTTGTGATTTCTCATGATTTTCTTATCCTAATATGCTTCTACTGAATTTCTTAGTTCAACCCTTTCATTGATTCTATATGCTCATCCTGAATATTCATATTCTACTTTATTTTATATGCTAAACATGCTGACTCTTTGATTATTCTGGATTCCTTGTTTCTTGGTTTGATTTGAACACTTTCCCTTAAACTTTCGATTCTTACCTCTCTACTCGATTTGATTGAATTGCCTGCCTGAATTATTTGTTTCTCGCCTTGTTTGTATTTTGATGATTCTTACTAATTTGTTTCCTTAATTAAAACTTCTATTCATTTACCCGTAGTTACCTACTCTATACCTTAACCTTACTTGATTCTTTCCTTAATTACTTAGTATGCTTTTACTGTTGATTTAATTGTCCTTTGATTAAGGGAAGGACCTGCTGATTTACATGTGACTTCCCTGATTTGCTACTTAATTGATCTCTTACCTTATTTTTTAAGCTTTTGATTACTATATAAACACCCCTCTTATTTTAATTTCTGAACAACGAACACTAGTTCATCTACTAGTATACTCTCAAAAGCTCTCCACTCTCTCTTGTTCCTTGCATTTCTTATTAGTCCAGCCGGCTATAAGCCAAGGCTGGCTACTGGCATCATCTTTACTCTGTATTCTGTATGTCACGCCCCCATGTTTCCCTCCTTGCGTTGGGAGAATCTGGTTAATGATATTTTTAGGTATAAGACAACTCGTTCCTTTTGGGAACTGGGTTTTGCAATTGAAGAGTCCACCTAATGATTTATGGTACATTAGGACACCTACAAGGTTTAATTCTAAGTTTGCTTGATAACCTGAGATAGGGTAAGGACTTGAAATTATCCTAAGGGGAAGGTGTTAGGCACCCCTCAAGATCCACTAGTGTGGTTCCCGGCCAGATAGTTCTTTGTGAATTTGGTGCAACTAACATATAAACAGATAAGGCTAAATAAGAGGGGATTTTAATACACAATGGTTTGAAAGTAAACAAAGTTTGAAAGAGTAATTATTAGAAGGGCTGATTTTGAAAAGAAGTTATAGTGCTTTAAAAGTAAAGAAAAAGGGAAGATGGGGTCCCAGGTTTATTTATAATATGGATCACATCAATGCAATACCCGGTAAATACTCCTCAAAGAGGGGCTACACGTGGTATTAGCGCACCGGTCATCATATCCATATCTACCCTTCCCACTTTGTTAAGGTACTAAAGCACGGATTGGTCTCGACCATTGTTGCATGCTATTACCCGCCCCATTCCTATCAGTCTCGGAGGCACTTAGGTCTACTATTCCTAAATGGGAGGGATATTAGGCTGACTTGGAGTTTCAAAGGTGAAAAATCTAAGGCGACATACAAAAACATATAAGATAGCACAATAACGGGGGAAGCACATAAACAATGAAGGCTCATATATACCTATTCAAACAAAGCAATCAAATAGCATGACTCAAACAATAAGCAAGTCTGACTCTAAAAAAGTACTTAAGGAAAGGCGATTATTGTTGTTGAAGCAGACCTGGTCTATTACATGACTCAGTTAGGAAGCGTGAATTCCTATTGGTTGTAGCAATTAACAATTAACAGAGGTGAGTTCAGTTTATTATTATTACCTAAGGCTTTCCTAAGTGTTTAAGTGAGATCTTAGGAACATGGTATCTATTGTTGATTCTGAATGTGGCAAAGCAGTAACAACTTAAAACGAATGATTTGATATCCTATAAGCATGCTCACTAAAATCGTGTTAATAAGAAGAGATTAAATTACTTAAAAAAACTGGTTCAGAGTAGACTGATTTTACATTAGACTAGTTTAAGATCCTACAGATGATAGGATCCACTACTACTAATTTTATTCCTATAAATATGATATCTAGTTGCTGATTTAATCCCTATAGACGTGATATCTAAGATTGCTGATTTTAAACCCCTATATGCATGATATCTAATATTGTGGAATGGTAACAAGTGGGATTTTACCTAGGAATTCCTATAGGCATGATATCTAAGATAATATTGATATTATCATTATGAACATGATACCAGATTATAACCAATTGGATTTTAAGCACATGATATCTAAATGGTGATAAACGTGCAGAATTTCAAATAATTCCTATAGGCAGTTTATCTAGTTGTGAAATTGAACATGCAAGATTTAAAGTAAGTCATATAGACATGATTTCTAAATGCAGATTGAACATGCAGAATTGAAAGCAGTCCTATAGGCATATTTTCTAGTCTTGAGCATGCATAATTACCCATCCCTTTTTCACTAGCCAACCCCGAGTGTTTATTATAACTTATTACAAACCAGAGCTATTGAATTACATCAAAATATAAAAAAATGTTACAACCAGAGGAAGCCTGATTCTTGGTTCCTCCCTGAGATATAGAATAAACTGCCTTAAGATGCCATGTTTCAAAGACTTTCTCCGACTTGGGTATGTCAGGGTCTCAAAGGACCTCGGGCAGTGCTTACACTCAGGTTCATGGAACCAAATAGAGTAAGTGCAATGTGGAAGGGCCAACCCTTATGTGTCCAAGTCCAGAGGGAGCTCATGGGTCCCAAGGCAAGGCTCACACAAGAGAGGCAAAACTTAAGTCTAAGAATATGGTGGAAATGCAGAAATAGTTTTTTTTTTAAAAAGAGGGGAGACATGAAGGGGTAAGGGATGATAGGAAAACAATGATAGTAAAGAACAAAACTAATAACTTCATACAAAAGGGGGTCAGGGGTTGGGAATCCATTGCAAAGAGCCTATGCACTTAGGTAGGGATCAGTTTTGGGCATACACAATAATAGGAGGTGCTGGCATGCCTATAAACCAATCAGAACACATAACAACTAGACAAAGTCATGGAGGTTATGATCCCAAGGGGATCAGGTTTCGGTCATGCACAACAATGTCCAATGTTGTTATGCCCCAAACCAACTACAGATACAAAACACATTGGGGATTGGGATTTAGGATTCATAAGCCATGATAAGTAATTGACAGAAGCATTAATTCATCACAGAAAGGGGTAGATTACAACATGTTTGATAATTGAACTCGGTTAAATACAAACAGGAGACAAACAAGGATGAAAGAAATAGTAAAGAAACTCGTTGTTGTTGATGCTGAAAATTAGTTAGAACATACTAGTAAAGGTGCAAATGTAGAGAAAAATAAGCAAACTTCCCATAGCCTAGCCTTGGCTTTCAGCTGGCTAGGTAAGTCAGCAATGCAATTAGCAACAGAGAAAAGAGAGAGATTTTAGTGGAGTGTGTGTATGAACTCAAGTGTTTTATGCCTTGTGTTCGTATGTTTGAAAGAAGAGAAAGTGGGTATTTTATAGTTTTGAAAACATGTGAGAAATAAGGCAATAAATAGAGTTCAATGCAAATATGGAAGTAATCAGCAATCAAAATCAATCAACCAGGTTATTCCCCTTTAATTGAGGAATCACTTGTTTAACGGGGCTAATAGGTTCAAAAGAAGGAAAGAAAATCAGTTTGCGGGCAGACTGGTTATTACCATAAAACAAAGTAGTAAAATATTAAGTACACAATCGAGTCCAAGTACAGAGATACTCTCATTTTTGGGAAAAAGATTCAGCAAGGCAATAATAAGGAAAGATATCAATTACTTTAAACAGGCGAGTAAAATTAGAGTTCATAAAAGAGAAGTTTTGAATCAGTCCCAAAATTGAGCATCAATCAAAGAAGGAACCTCAGCATATAAATAGAATTTGCAAACAGAAATGTGAGGCCAAACTATTGGCAAAAGAAACAACATGCAATAGTAGTACAAAGAAAGTAGATAGCAGATATTCAAAGCATGATAGTCAAGTAGGTCAGGTCTCATTAAATCAGTAGTAAAGAAAATAGATTGTGAGGAGCATGCAAAGGGTCTCATAGCATAGTCGAGTTTCAAAGATAGTAAGAACCCAAAATCAGAGGAATCAAATAAGGGAAAGAGATGTTGAAACAAGGAATATCAAATCAAGTCAGGCATTCAAACGAGCAGTTTCAACTCAAAGACATAGGTTTTATTTAACAATATTCAATCTTAAAAGATGATAAACAAATAAGTTGAACAAGCAGTTTAGAAACTCGAATAGACCCAAAGAAATTAGGGGTTTTCAATATCGATCGAGTTTAAAGATGATGAACAAATAGATTACACAAATACTTAGCAAACGGCTTCAGAAACTCGAATGAACCCAAAAAAATTAGGGTTTTCAACATCAATCGAGTTTAAAGATGATAAACAAATTAATCAGACAATATTTAGCAAATAGTCTCAGAAACACGAATGAACCCAAATAAATTGGGGTTTTCAACACCAATCGAGTCTAGAGATGTTAAACAAGTAAATCAAACAAACACTAACAAATAGTCTCAGAAAACCCAAAAGAAATTAGGGTTTTATCATGCTAAACTCAGAAAAGATTTTGAAAAGAAGAACTTGAAGGAAAACCTTAATCGGAAAAAGATGAAGAGTCTTTTTTTTTTAAAGCAAAATTAAAGAGACCTCGAGAAGGCGTTTAAAAACTCATATCAATCATGGAACTAAAGTGAACTTGAAAGGAGTCAAAAATCCCTTAGAGATTAGGCTTTCAGAAGAACCCCAAGTGACGAGAAAGGCCTTGAAAGTCACCGATCTAAACAGGAGAGTCAAAGGTCTGACTCGAATGGCCATGGCTGGCCATAGAAAGGTCAGAGATGACCAGAGAACAGTCATCGAGCAAAGACTGGACCAAGCCCCTTCAGAATCTGGTCATGAGACCACAGAAACAAACACATAGAAGCCATGAGAGGTTGATACAGGTCTTAGATGATCCTGGAGAGCCATGGATTGGGGTAGATTAAGGTGGCCACGGCTAGGGTTTGATGTTGTTGTAAAGAGGATTTGAGAGAGGAGGGGGATCCAGAGGCAGCATATGGTGGGAAATGACAGGGTTTAGTGGGGTCATTTAGGATTAATTTAGGTAAGGATGATTTTTTTCCGTTGATCTGAGTGATCAACGGTTTGGATTGGACGGGTAAAGGGGCGGTTTAATGAGACCATGTTTGGGTCGTTTTAAATCGGAATTGGGTCGGGGTTTAATAGGAATTGGTCCAGGGTAATTGGGATTCAAACTGGGGTCCAATTTAGACCACAATCGGAATAAAATAGGGCTAACATTTAAATAGCTAATTTTTCTTATTTGATTTATAAAATAATAATAAAATAATTTTTGGAACTAAATAAAGGTACTAAAATGATTTATAGTAAATAATTAATTATTTAAAATACCAGACCTAATTTTTTAAATATAAAATACAGTTAAATCTAAAAAGGGGCTAATATTGTAATTATATAATTTTAGCCTTAAAAATACTAAATAATTTTGTAAAAATATGAAAAAAATACCTTAACTATATTTTAGCATAAACATAAAGATCCAATAAATAAATCATCAAAACTGATAATTTTAGAATTAATTCTGGGATTGTTATGGATAAAATAGGGGGATAAATTGATAAAAAAATAAAAACAATCTTTTAAATTAAGGAAAAATAGGGAAATACTTGTATATGCTTATATATGCATACATATACTATTTTGAAAGTACTTTGAATATAAAATATATATAGAAAAAAATTAGGTATCAACACTATATACTCTTCTTGACTGGTATGTTATGATTCAATTCACATTCCAAACTATGTGTTTCCTTTGTTGCTGCAGTTCATCAATTTGTGATTTCTAGTTCTATGTGCTATTCTATTTAATATGCAATCAGAATGCCTAGATTACCGTATTACAAAGCATGTTTAAGCTCAAAGCTATTATACTGTTTGGCATGCCAATCCTGCTTTAAATAATTGGTTCACTAGCATGTCCCAAGCTGCATTGTGTGCTTATGATTTCACCCAGCATGACCAAATCCTTCTTGTTTTGTATATGATTAGCATTTCTAAAACCTTGAATGTTTCATGAAGTGTTTCTCTAATCCAGTTTGTTCTATTTCACTAATGAGATCTTATTTGTGTCTTAAACCTATGTGTTCTCAACTTAACTTTGCAACTACAATCTGTGTATTTGATTGCTAAGGTGTTCCCCCCTACCTTTTTCCGTTGTGTGAGGTATGTTTTGAAACTGTGTGTTCTCTGACTTGCTTTCTGTTTGTTTTAAAAATGTTCTCCGTGTTTTCTCAAACTATTCGTACGTTACCTATGTTCTGATTTTCATAAAATTCTTTCTATTGCTAAGACTTTCTTTCTCTATTTACCAAACTCTTTCAAAGTCATTATGCACTCTCATATCACTCTTAGAATACTAGGTTCTGTCCTTCTGATATGTGTACTGCCATGAGACCCTTTGAGGTCTCTCTGAACTCTGGCATTTCAGAGCTAGCGTTTCCACACTGCACCTAAATCAGTTATTGTTTGAGAAAAGGTCGAGGTGTGAGCACTGCCCTGGATTCTTGAGGTTTTTAGGGAACGCTGACACACCTAGACATGATATTATCTATGGAACTTTGGCATTTGAGGCTGTTGGAGGGTGGGAATTCATTTGGGCCTACTACAGGCTCCCCATAGATTAACTTATGTTCATTTATGTATTTTAATTCATTGGTCTATAATAATTGTTGTAAATAACATTGGGGTGATTAGTGAAAAATGGTGGGTAGTTATATATATGTTGGGTAAATCGAGAGATACCATGCCGATAGGGTTGTGTTAATTCAAATGTACTTGCTATGTTTGCTTTACTTCCACAATATTAGAAACCATGCTTATAGAATCTAAATGGCCTTATAATTAGATATCATGCCTATAGATATAAAGTAATTGAAGTTCAGTTTTTGTTACAACATGTATTCACATTTGTCTTCTTAGATATCATGCCTATAAGTTCAAGAGTCAGCTTTAATAACTAGATTCCATGCCTATAGGAATTAAAATCAGTTCTAACAAAAATCATGCCTATAGAACTTAAAATCAGTTTAGTTAAACAAATC
This sequence comes from Nicotiana glauca, assembly GCA_026770625.1. Classification (NCBI taxonomy): domain Eukaryota; kingdom Viridiplantae; phylum Streptophyta; class Magnoliopsida; order Solanales; family Solanaceae; genus Nicotiana; species Nicotiana glauca. The sequence continues at coordinate 30,042 of MU678963.1, read as the reverse complement.
AGTTTAATTTGTGTTAGTTCATTCTGAATTAGTTTAATCAATCGTCCATTTCTTTAAATAAGTTTTCAGACACTGCCTTAAATTAATACTGCTAGAAAACATGTATATAGGATCTCAAGTAGTTCGCTTTGAAAACTGTCCACTATTTTATTGCTTCCTAATCAATATAAATACCATGCTTTTAGGACGTCACTATTATGCGTTTAGGCAAGCCTCTAGGGCTATTTAAATTTTGCAACCATAAAACTGTGCTTTGTTATTTGAGACTGTGCAGATTTAACAGGTCTAAAAAAATCAATAGGCAAGCTAATAGGTATTTGACATTTGGTCATAATTCATGCCGTATAATCCCTGGTCACCTAGATATCATGTTCTAGGATTTTTTCTTAAATACCTAACTGTTGTTTGAAGACATACATTTATTTGTTATATTTGTGGAGGTGACTATTGTAATTTGTTCTCTTTAAATGCAGTCCTAATTATTCTTGATTGATGCCTGGACTTTTTATCATTTAAAACCTTAGGAAGGCCTAGAACTTTCCAAAAGTAGAGGTCCTAAATACCTCCAAGGCCACAAGGAAGGGATGGGTAGTGCACGCATATGACATTTTCAAGATTGCTAGATAGCTTTAGGCTATGACCAAGGGGAGGGAATTTGGAAGTAAGGATATGATAATTACGCGCTAATGTCACGTGTAGCCTCTCATTGAGGAGTGATTACCAGACATTGCATGGGGTGATCATGTAGGCTAACCAACCTAGGAACCCTCTTTCCCAGTTCCCGATGTTTAGACTTTACTTTTCTCTACACATGCAACTTGCTCAAGTCTTTTCCTTTTGTTTCATTACTTGAGTCATACAATGTCCAAAATATGCCTTTATTTGCAAGTATGTGTTTTAACTATTTATTTGTTAAAAGGGACTAATTCATAAGTATAGGTTCGGCCGGGACCCGTCGTTGTGGACCAAAAGAGGTGCCTAACACCTTCCCCTCAAGGTTATTTCAAGCCCTTACCCTAAGTCTCTAGTAATGCAAACTAGTCTAAGAGTTAATCACTCTAGATGCCTAACGCACCATAATCTGTTAGGTGACAACTCTTCAATACCCAATTCCCAAAAGGAAACGAGTTATTACCCTCATGAATGTCGAAACCCGAACTTCTCTCTCCGCGGAGGAAAAAAAGGCGACGTGATAGCATGTCGACTCCGCTGGGGTATATTTAGGCTCTTACCATAACGAACTTATCTTTTGTGAATTAGTCCAAGCATGCTCCATCCCACGTATCCCTTTCCCCTTATTTGAATTTAACTGTCTATTTTCAAGCACTTATGATTTCTTTATTCCTGAAACTAACTTGTCTCTTTGTTTTCTTTTTCTGTAACTATCTTTCAATTATTTAAATACCATATTTATTATTTTCTTACGTGTAAATACTTGACTACATGCTATTTATTACTGCATAAATAATGTTCCACATCATATTCCACTCGTGCATATTAAATCCTATATCAACGCCTGATGAGTGGTTGTGCTCTTCCAATTTATTACCCTTAAATTCGGAAAGACTTAATTTGCGGTAAAACTAGTCGATCAGCGGTGCAGTCGACGGTTCCGTGCCTTTCCCCATCAAGTTGTCCGCTTGAGGGTACCAGTCTAGACCACTATAGTAACCTTACTCTGATTATAATTGTGCATGCAGCATGGTCAAACCTAGTCAGATTAATATGTTGTCCACATAATAATCCTTTAAGACAAACCTTATCCAAAAGTCCATCGGGGTTTCCATAACCCCAACGGACACAACCACATTATGTGCATTAATTTGGAGAACTAAATGCCAATATGCTAATCATGAATGTATAAATAGTTGAATCTGGTGGGGAGAAGGGCCTAATCCTTTTGTTTTGCAGAAAATGAGGCACGAGGTCCCTATATTCGGTATTGTTAGCAACATTCCACCATTGATTCTAGATTGGTGGGAGGACCTTTCCTCAAGTGACAAGAAACATCCAAGGAAGTACTTGGGTAAGTTGCCTTCCCTGCTAGACATTTATCCAAGCAACAAGTTGATCGAGGCTACCACTTTGTTCTGGGAGAGTGAAAGGTTTATGTTCCGTTTCGGCGACATACAAATGATACCATTTATAGAAGAAATTGGAGGGCTTGCGGGATTGACTTGGGATAGTCCCGGGTTATTAGTGCCGGAGAACCATACCGGTAAAAGGTTTTTAAAGATGATGGGGATGAAGAAAAATGCTGACCTAGTGTGTCTGAAGGAATCTTACATACCCTTCGAATATATGTATGAGAAGTATATCCATAGCAAGTCCTACTGTACCTACCATGATGAGCTCTCTTTCATTTCTCTAGGACACATCCACCGCAGTGTGTTCGTGTTAATTGTATGCTTCTGAGGCTTGATAGTATTCCCAATGAAAAGGGAAAGAATCCATACTAGGTTGGCCATGGTCGCCAAGACTTTGATGGAAGGGATCAATGGACAGACATACACTATAGTTCCCATGATCATAGCTGACATCTACATAGCTCTGGAGCGCTGTCAAAGAGGGGTCAAGCATTTTGAGGGTTGTAACTTGTTCCTGCAGTTGTGGTTATTTGAACATCTTCAAAAAGGTCACCATCGCCAAGAATTTCCGCGAAGGGCATGGAACGACCATATTACCTTCCATCACCCCAAGCGGATGACTTACATTCCAGACAGGTTTGCTCAGCCGAAAAGTGCCAAAGAATGGGTAGAGTTCTTCGACAATCTGACCGAGGAACATGTGCAATGGATGTTTGAATGGTTCCCAATAGATGAATTCATCATCAGATCCAGGGACACTCCATACCTGGTGTTGATTGTGTTGAGAGGGATATACCTTTATGTCCCTATCCAAGTTATGAGGCAAGCAATCAGGAAACAGGTTGTACCAAGGGTTTCCAAGATTATTCATTTCAGAGCAGACTTTCAAGATGATGACATCCCTTACAAGTGCCAAGCTCAGCACATGTGGCACTGCAAAATTATTATGGAAAAGAATATTTTTGAGCCAGAACGATATCATGCGGGGTGTGAACCTCTCTACCCAGCATGGTTAGAGGACAATCTAAAAGGAATGGTGATGCCAGGATCCGGTCTAGGGAATGGAATCATAGACGAAGAAGCTGAAGCTCAAGTCAAATACAACAGACAAGAGGGTCCACGACTCTGAAAATGAGCACCGGGAAATACATGAGAGGAATGTGAGGTTGATCGAAGAATGGAAAGAAATAGCAGTCACTTCCAACAGGAAATTGGACTATCTGGAGCGAGGAATAGTGGAGCTGGAAGGTAAAGTCATAAAGAGGATCAAGGATTGCCAAAACGCTGAAGGAACTGAAGGAGGACATGGCCAGAGCGTACTTGCTACTGGGTCTGCACGAGTTGGAGGACCTGTATGATGGAGTTAGGAAGATCGAATCTGGGGAAGGTCCTTCTGGGACCAAGTAGGCTAGATTTATTTGCTTTCCTAAATGTGATAAGGCCAAGTGTCAGTATTGACTTACTTTTCTATTATCTTAGTGTCGTTTTGGGATTCGTCTATTTTTACATTATGAAATGAAGTATTTACTGGCATCTAAAGTTCTCCAAATCTACTTGTCGCTAGGACTACGTCGGGCACAACGAGGCTCCCCACATTAGGAAATGAATTTACATTACCACAATATGTGTTTAAATACTACAAATATTTCAGAATCCTCATTGACTTGTTACCTTTTTGCTTTTCGTTATTTTGATTATTACCATCCCCTTAGGTTGGTTTGCTCATACTGGCCTTATCAGCATATCACGCCAGATCTAGAGGCCCTTCACCTCCTCCTCCTCCAAGCACTATGAAGAACAAAGGAAATATACACCCCATTTCGGAATCCTGGAGGAAACTGAGAAACCGGTTAAGAATGCGGAACAAGAGGAAGTGATTCAAAAAGTCAAAAGCCTGGAGAATCCTTCAGGAACATGCACGGTTTAGGCAACCAAGTCAGTGTTGCCTACAAAGATTTATGCCCTTTCCCGGATGTTCAGTTACTCGCAGGGTTCAAAATGCCCAAGTTTGATTTGTACACCACTGAATAATTATATTATCAATATTTAGCTTCAGCTACAATATCTAAGTGTCAAGTGCAAAAAGGAAGACCAGTTCTATAACTAATACAGTCCAGATATGGAGTCCAAATGATACAGCACAGTCATTCGGAAAATAACAACAGGAGTCCCAATTTTGTCTAATGCTAATCACTGCTACTGTACAACCTAATATGAAGACTAACACATACTTATGCAATACAGGATAAAGAGGAAATAGGCAGAATAGAAAGGATCTAAACACATTTTCCTTAAACATTTTGACTCCAAAGCAAGGTTACATTGGTAGATTCAGATGTGTACCTAGAATTTAAAGTAACAAAAGAGAGGAAAGTCAGCACAGCAGTACAACAGCAATCAACACCAGCACAGCGGAACCCAGAAACTGATTTGAAACAATTAGAAACTACACTCAATTGAACAGTAAACCTAGCTGAAACAAAGAAATCAGAAATGCAGAGTGTTTTCTGTATTTCAGTCTATTTTCTCCAACTCTGAAGTGCTATTTAGTGCTCTCAATTTCTATTTTTCTCTCAGATTGTATCCTCTCCGTTAAAAACTCTGTTCAAGACCCCCCTCTTTTTCTAAAGTCTGCCCTGCCTTTTATACCCGAAGGCAGATCCCTTTCCAACTTTCATAAGCACTCAATTAATTAAAAAAAACCTATCTCCCATGTTATTCCCTGAAGTTCCACTATTATGTGTCTATTTTTATTATTAAATTCAAGGGTTATGGGCATACTTATAGTATTCAATACTTCTCATACTATTCCAATTCACATTCCACTATCATTATTAAACAACTATTAGTTTAATGCTTAATTAGATACCCTCTGGCAGACCACTAATTTCAAACCCTTTTCTCATTTTTCAATTCCCAAATTACCCCTGGAATCCCACTGTTCTTACTGTCCTATCCCTACCCCCTGAAAGAACCTGTGATTTCTGCCTTAGCCAGCTATAACCAATCCTTAATATCATAATTAAATCTATTACAACCAGCTGATTATGGAAATCAAAATGAACTGAAGCCATTGGAAATATTAAAACTAATTCAGTACCAATTTCGACTTGCATTTAGAGTGGACGAAACAGTATCCATATTCGAATTCATACCAAAGATGCATCAGTTTTATGCAAAAAAACGCAGGATTATTAACAGTGCTAAAGGCCTAAGGATCAAAATATAACATATTCGACATCAAACCATTTGACGAACTATAAATAAAACGGACTAATCGACGATAACTAATTAATTAATTGCATGATTGACAACACATAATCCATTAACAGCCAACAATCAGAATTAAACAGATGGACATGATTTCAGTGGCATTTCGACAAAACAGGTGCTAAAAGGAAACCAATTAATCGACGACTTATCAAATCGATCACACAACCTATTATATACTAAACGATGAACAAAAGGCAGTTTCACCAAATAAAAGGTCAGATGGAGTAGGAGAAATGCGATGAATAAAAGTCAAGAACAAAATCAATACAAACAAATAACCATAAACAAGAACAAAAAGAAAAGGATAAAGAAAAGAAAAAGAAAAATATACCTCTGAAAACAGAAACTCAGACGAACCCAGGTCGCCTCTTGACTCGAAACCTTATTGAGGTCGAACGGACCTTAATCGAGTGTTCTTAACTGAGAACACTTCGACTAAGGTCGATTAGACCCGAAATTCTCCTTCAATTTCGGACAGACCCCAAGTTTTGGTTTTTTCTAGGGTTCTTGGTGCGGTTTTGGGTTCGAATGGTTCTAGCAAGATTCGAACCAGGTCAATGGTGTTTTAGTAACGAGGGAGGTCAGGGGGTACCAGGGTGTAAGTTTGGGGCTGGTTGGGGTAGTTTCAAGTTTTGCTCGAATCTTCGATTGAAGATTCGAGAAGTTGCGGGCTGATTCGAAGCAAAACGAGTGTGGATTTGGAGAGGGGGAGTCAAGGTGGTTCAGGGGTGTGATTTTCACGGTCATCGAAGCTCATGCCGCCGGGTTTTCAGGCGAAGGGAAAGGGGGCGGCTAGGGTTTCAGGGGAAGGGCTTCGTTTGGTCTCTGAACTCAGAGAGACAAAAATGATAGGGGGGGTTCGGTTTGGGGAGGGCGTGGGGTGTGTTTGGTTGCTTATATACGAACGGGTAAAAATGAATCCAGGCCATTCGATTTGATGAGATCAATGGCTTGGATCCATTCATTAATGGAAATGATGTCGCTTCGTTTACCTCGGGACTGGATCGGTCTTTGGACGTGAATGGGTCGGGGCGTGGGAGTGATTTGTGGCCGTCAGATCAAATGAAATGAACGGCCTGTATCAACAGGCTTGAAACGACGCCGTTTCGTCGAAGCTGGGGGTGGACTGGACCGTTCGATCTTAGGAGATCGATGATTCAGATTCTCTGTGCCTAGACAGCATCGTTTTGGGCCGGTCTCAGACGGACATGGACTGGGAGAGTATTGGACTATTTTGGGCCTGATCCGAGCTTTCTCTTTATTTTTCAATTGTTTCTTTTCCTTTCTCCTTTTATTTCCTAATTTTAAAACCAAAATCCTAGATTAAATGATAAAACCAAAATTATCTTTAAAAGCACTTAATTAGTTCTAAATAATAATTATCACACATCATTAAGTATCAATTTAAATAGAATCACACAACTAGACCTTAAATGCTAAGAGTGCAAAGTACATATTTTGTGATTTTCATTCATCGCCAAACAAACTTAATTACTCTTAATTGTCCTAAATGTAAATGCGACATATTTATGTATTTTCATTAATTTAACAAATAAACCTGCACAGACAAATGCGAACAATAAGAGAAAAATCACACAAAATCCACAAAAATTACACACAACCCAAAACTATTTTATTTTTAAATTTTTGGGAGTAATTCTCATATAGGGCAAAAATCACGTGCTTACAGTTACGTTAAAATTGTAACCACCAAACCTTGCTTTTAAACTTCCCTCATTGTCACGTGGTCCATGCGAGTTCTGATCATCTACGAACCTTGATGAGGGGCCTGATTCCCTACTTCTCGATTTGTGATCGTACCTTTGATTATCTTGCCCTGACCGTGAGTCTTTCCCCGCAGGTCCCATATAAGGCTCGTACCTGTTTTTACCAGATTTTTTTTCATTTTCCACACGTCTTGAGCTTACTTTTTCTTCTGTTTTATGTCGTAAAATGATGTCTTCTTCAATCCTCATCTTTGTATTGTATCTATTGTAGACATCATTCCACGTTGTTGCTGGGAATTCACGAAGGCTTTCTTTGAGTCGCCTCGTGGCTTTTAAACTCTTCTCATTCAAATTGCTGGCGAAAGCAATGGCTGCCCAATTGTCAGGTACTCGTGGCAACGTCATTCTTTCCCGTTGAAATCTATCTATGAACTCTCTAAGCAACTCTGGATCATCTTGCTTGATTTTGAAGATGTCTTCCATTCTCTTTTCAACTTTTTGAGCTCCCGAGTGTGCTTTAATAAATAGATCTGTAAGCTCAGCAAACGAATTTATAAAATTTTCAAGTAAAAGAGAATACCATGTTAAGACCCCTTTAGTGAGTGTTTCACCAAATTTTTTTACTAGAACTTATTCAATCTCCTGCTTAGTCAGATCGTTGCCCTTGACGCCTGTTGTGAATGCAGTAACGTGATCTCGCGGGTCTGATGTACCATCATACTTTGGAATGTCAGGCATCTTAAACTTCTTTGGAATTGGGAGGGGGCAGCACTTGGATTCCATGGTTGTTGAGAATATTTATCTATATCTACTCCCTTGATCACAGGTGGTACTCCGGGTATTTGTTCTATGCATTCATTCTGCTCCCTAAGCTGTTTCTGCAAAGTTAGTACAAGATTTTATAAATCAATATTAATTGGATTACCTGGGTCTCCCTCCTGTGTTTCACTAGGGGTTCCACCACTGCCGAAATTAACTAATCCAGAAAGAGGATTTTCCAAAGTATTGTTGTTTGGAGTGGGTGTGGGTGGAGCAGTAGCTAATTGGCTAACAAAAGCCTGAAGAGCTTTATTGACTTGCGAGGCAATAAGTTTTTGTAGGGCATCATTCATTGCATCTTCGTTCGCAAACTGACCACGTTCTTCTGTGTGAGACCCATCAGGAGTGCCTTCACGAGATTGACGCGATGAGCCATGAGGGGTTGGAACTTGATTGTCATTATTCTAAGGATCTCCCTAATTTTGCTGGTTGATTTGATTTCCTTGAGTGTTGTCGTTGTTGTTCGACATAGTTGATTCAATACAGGAAATTAAGTTGAAACATAATTGATTATCAGTTTCCCGGCAACGGAACCAATTTGTTTAACCAAAAAATAAATTTCTTGGCAAAGCTTGAATTTAGAAGAATCGGGTTACTGATAATCGAAAAAAGAATTTAAATAAAGAGACTTGGAAATGATATCAACAGAAAGCAAGAAAATTAAGATATATTGCAATAGTAACTCCTGCCACAACTGATTACATATTACTCTTTTTATAGGTACCATTGAGAATCTCTAGGAACGTACGTTATGCCTAAGCCATAATGAGGCTATTATGAGTATTTAATGATATTAAATGTTGCGTTACATAATCATTATATTAAATGCATATATTCCTTAACAGCTTCAGTGTTTAATGTCGTATTTCCCCCTTTTTCTTTAACGAAATTCATTCTTCTCATCACTTGTGTGTAAATAGGTTTGAATAGGAACGGCCGCTGAATTTAAATAGGGACGGGGCGTTGAATCTCTCGTCTCGTGCCTCTTCCTTCCCGTAGCTGTTCACAACCCTTGAACCGTGGCTGATCATAATTTATTAACCATTCCACGTGTCATGCCACGTCAACATGTATATGAATACTATTTTTCCCCAATACAAATTAATTGTCTTGTTTAACTTTGGTGCTACTTCTCCGATAATCTTAACTTTTAATTGTTGGATTGCCAGAATTCACAATTTCATATAGTTCTAAATGAAATGTTTATTTTGAAAAAAGTTATTAGCAGGTATGCTACAAGATCCTTTCTACTCTGGTTTTCGGTCAAAGTAGAGTGCCCGACTTCTAAGCAGTGAATATCATTCTTTATAAGGCCAACGACATAGACCACGGCCAATGAAATATGCTAGCGACATAAGCAACCGTGTGACAATTACCAATGCACCTGTCCTCGAGTTAACCACATACATAAATCATGACATGCAAACATCAAAAGAACATATGATATTGTGATGTTTTATTTTTTCTTCCAATCCTAAAAGCTACTTAGAAAGAGGCTGCTTATTATCCATACATTTTTGGTTAATTAAAAAGCGATTAGAGGGAACAAAGAAATAATAGGAACGATATTCTTTTCCTTTTTCAACCAAAAGCTTGAATTATGGGGCACTTCAGAGAGTAAAGAGTTTTAGGATAAGTAGAAATAAGATTGTATACATACCACTACAAGTTTAGTTAGCATGAGAAAGACCAAAGTTGATGTGAGACTTGAATAAATTGCGGTGTCAAAATGCAAACAAATTAGAGAAGTGATTCGAGAGTGTTATGTGGTAGAAGGATGCTTATCAAAGTGAAAGGTAAGTTCTACAAATAACCATAAGATCGAAAATGTACGTTATATCATAGTGAATATTGGGCCATTAAAGTCTAACATATTTACAAGATAAGTGTTGTAGAGATGTGAATGCTAAGATGGATGTGCGATCATACCAAATCTGCTAAAAGGTGCAAGTACGTAGCACGCATTGAGGATAAAATAAGAGGCTGCTTGAGATGGTTTGAACATGTCCTGTAGCGGCCACAGATATACCGATCCATAGGTGTGAAACTATGGTGAGTGAAAGTATTATAAGAGAGGTGGTAAAATTTAAAATCGCATGAAAGGAAGTTGTCTTGAAAGATCCTAAAAATTCTTGGCATATTTAAGTAAAGACAAGGTTCAATGGAAGAAAAAATCCATGAGTTGAAACAAGTTTTATTCTCGATAGAGAACTTCTAATTTTATTTCTAATAATTATAAATATTAACTTATTTTCTACTTTTCGGTTATTTAGCATAAAAAAAATATGAGTTGACCTCAACTTGTTTAGCTAAATTTTATATAGTCGACCTCAACTTGTTTAGCTAAATTTTCAATAAGTTAAGGCATATCTTTACATGGGACTGACTTATTTAAACTCTGAATATCGGAAAGATAATAATCAGAAATCCGCCTTAGATAGAGACTTAACTCTTATTTACAATATAGCCAGGCAGTTCTGGTTTTAACTAAGCTAGTGATATTATAGACTAAAAATGTTGCCTGAAATGCTGTCTTTAATGAAAAATTAAAGTTGCATCTTGTATTTTCCTGTATGCTAGCTAATCTACATTTTGGTCTATATATTACTGTTATGTGGCTGTAATATTCACAATGTAAAGCTAATATAATTAACTTGGAAAAAATAGAAAGTAATGCCAGGAAAAGAGAGGGATAAGCAAACAGTGCTCTAGTAACTGGTCCATTTTAAATGCAATTATATCAAACACAGAGAGCAACAACAACATACCCAGTACGGGTCTGGGAAGGGTAGTGAGTACCTTACACTTACCTTGTGAGGATAGAGAGGTTTCCAATAGATCCTCGGCTCAGGAGAGCATAAGACCACATTAATGAAAATAGGAAAAATGCATAAGTATCCCCCTACCTATACCCGGATTCCCATCTGCACACTTTTTCTTTGCGGGAATCATATTACTCTCCTAAACTTATTTTAAATGTAATTATTTGCACTCTTAAAGCTGACAACCAAACTCTTGGCAAGTGGTGAGCTACACGCGTCCCCACATGTATTTTTAGTACTTTTTTTATTCTTTCTTCTTTTTCTTATCATTTTTTCTTATTTCTTATTATTCTCATTTTGTTTGGTTATTTCATTCTCTTTCTTTTTATTTTGGTCACCGACAGTATAAAATGGTGGTCGTCAGAATTTCACAAACAATATTTTTTCCGGCGAATTCTTTTTTCCGACGACAGATTTTTATCCCGATCTAAGTGTGTTTTGTTTATATATATATATATATATATATATTGTGTGTGTGTATGTATGTATGTATGTGGGAGGAAGAGCAAAAGAAATAAAAACGAATATAAGCTGAAAAAACTTTTTCCGGTTAAAATTTCAATATATCATTTTTATTCCGACGTGGGAAGGTTTTCCGATGATGAATTTTTTCCCCCAAATCTGAGTGTATTTTGCTTTGCTTATGAATAGACCTTTTTGAGAGTTTAACTTGTGTGTGAAAAGAAAAAATGGAAGAAAAACGGTTAGACAAAGTCGCCGATGAATGAATGTCCGCCGGAATTAGAGAAGAAATGAAAAAGAGTAAAAGAAAAGACAAGGAAAAAGGAAAAGGAAGAGGGAAAAAAAGTAAGAAAAAATGGTAAAAAAGAACAAAAAAATAATTTGAAAATCGTTTTTTCCTTCTTCTCACTCTCCCAAAGGAGAGTGAAATACACACATTCTGCCACGTCAGCGTTAAAAGTGCAAATAATTCCATTTAAAATAAGTTTAGGTGGATAATAGGATTCACGTGAAGAAAAAGTGTGTAATTGGGAATCCGGGTATAGGTCAGGAGGTACTTTTGCATTTTCCCAATGAAAATATAGACAAGATGGGATAGTGCCAAAAAGTCATATAAAGCAGCGTAAAAACAACAAGAAGTAAGGTTATCAACAATGAAAGAAAACAACGATTAGTCATAAAAACCTACTAACAACAGAAAGTGAAACTGCGTGCCAATACTACTGCAGTGAAACATGAAAATGCATTTGTACATTAAATGCTTAAGATCCGTACATATTCTATTTTTATCATTTGCCTATATAAATTGCACCATTATATTTTCTTGTAATCAGATCTTCGCCTGAATAAAACACTAGGAATTACAACACTAGCTAATATTAGTAAGAAATTATATTAGCTCAAAATCTTGAGTAAAGAGAAATGAAGTCACTTGCATGTCTCCCAGGAGTAGCTTATGTCCTTTTCAACTTGGGTCTACCTTTCAGCCAGAACCAAGAACACTGGTGTAGTCTTCACAGTGCAGACCATATACTGTGAAAAAATCATTATTAACTTATGATTGTTCACATGATGGAGAGAAAAGATCTTAGTGCACTTCCAGATATTGGGTTCAGCCCAAACTAGCACCAGATGCATACTCATGGCTGGACCAAACTCCACGACCGAGCAATAGTACTCCTCAAGAGTAAAAGCCCAAATATCACATTGCCCAAGACCTTCACAAGCAACAGATTTATCAAATTCAGAGTGTATCCGGCCTCCAAGTGGATGTTATGTTTAGTGTAAAATCAAATTTAGTTGTCATCCAGTTCAACAATTTGTGCTCTTTTGTCAGCGGCTTCCTTCCTGATAAAGATGCCCCATCTCAATGCTGCTTTAAGTTTGAGCCACCCGACGACAGCCTTGCCTGAACGTGTCCGGTCCTCTTGAAAACCATAGGTTGAAGATATGCTGGGCATGTATGATGATCCATATTGGTAATTATCTTGTGTGCTACTAGAAGAAGCATGATTCTGGCCACCCATGTTGAAAATACGGAGAAGATGTTGCATGTCTTCGTTCTCTAGCATCTCATGACTTCTCATGCGTATTTCTTGCTCCGTAAATAAGTCATCAGCTCCCTTATAGGATGGATTAGGGGTGCCAGCAGCAAAAAAGCTAGAAAATGACGACTCCGGTGGACGAAGGGTCTGTATACTCCCACTTCCAGATGGCTGAGTTTGTTGTGACGTGCCCACAAAGTGGTGGTTCTGAGGGGGAAACGGAGCACCATTTAACTGTTCACTGACACTTAGATTCGCGTCCTGAGACTGTATGGTATATGAACCGGAACGGCTATCATTATACCCTGGAAAAACAGAGAATATGCGCAATACTTGGTAAATGTTATGTTAGAGAGTAGAGACAAGTAGGTGTCATGCATATCAATGAGTTAGCATAGTTAAGCAGTTATTCATGCATATTACCAGCCAATTGTTAAGTGAGAGTTAGAAGCATACAGGACTTAGAATGAGTGTCACAATATGTCAGTAAAATATGTAGCTTAAGAAACTGACTATATTCCATTTTATGAGACAAATTGACTAGGCATGGTGACTAAGAAGTTAATTTGACTTGTGCATTATTTTATTAGTAGACAAAGGAAGGAAATAGTTGTTTATTAGTTGGTTTACGAGTAAAACACCAGGTCATCATTGCTTCAACTATTAGTGCATTTTGATGACACGGCCTGGGCTCAAGTGTCAAGGTATTGTCCGCTTTGGTCAGATCCCTCTGGGTCATTTCAAGGCTTTTGAGCCTCATGGTTTTATCCCCTTTGACTTTTAACCCACAAGACGCCTCAACGGTTGAATGCTGAACTCGCCCTTATATGGTCCCTAACTTTCCCCTCCCATTCCGATGTGCAATTTGCCCAAGGCAAGTTCCAACAGTCTTTTGAGTTCAATCGCTAGCAGTCCACGGTGCATTACACTCACTGCCCTCCACACCACCAACACCCCCCCCCCCC
>MU678963.1:0-15623 GCA_026770625.1 Nicotiana glauca | reverse complement strand
TCAATCGCTAGCAGTCCCCGGTGCATTACACTCACTGCCCTCCACACCCCCAACACCCCCCCCCCCCCAAAAACCCCCATTAGGGGATCTTCATTATCACTGAGGTTTGTCCCATCACCATATTAGGGAATGTACCAGTTTTGATACCACCTGTCACTGTCCAGACAACTGGCAAGGTTTTGTCCACTTTGGCTCGACCCCTCTAGGTCACCTCAAGGTTTTTAGACCTCACAGTTTTGACTTTTTCCCCTTTGGGCTTCAACCCAAAAGGCGCCTTAAAAATTGAATCATAAACTCACACTTATATGGTCCCTAACTTTCCCTTCCCATTCTGATGTGAGATTTGCCTAAGGCAACCCCACAATATCACAAGTTTAGGACAATATTGAGTCTTGATGGTTTAAACATAAGGAAAGAAGGGCATGCCGCCCCATGCATTATTTGACCCTCAGAGCTCAGGCTTATGTTTCTGGAATTGGGGAGAAGTTTCTTATCATTTAGATCCCACCTCTTCTACCAATGAATTATCTTTCGAGTTACTGAAAGAGCTCAGTAAGAAGCCAAAACAGCAGTAAAGGCAAAGTAATTGGCCAAATTTAACATACTTCAAGATGAACATATCTTAGGCACCCGACAAATATCTTGCATCTGATGTATATTTATACCTCCAATGTTCCGTCCTGGATCCATTGCAGGCTGCTCCGATGAAATTGAAGCAGGAAAATTTGGTAGGTTGAGTTGATGATCAAAAGAACTTGAATGGTTCTGAGAGCCAGTTGTAAGATCAAAAGAATTTGAATGTTTCTGAGGATCATCTGAGGTTTGATTCTGATTAAGGCTTAAAAGAGATTCGCCATCATATTCAACAACATTCATCCAGTTGTCATATGCCTTCTTGACTAAGGTGTCCACATATTCCTGCAAGAACACTTTGATGTTTGCTTAATCTCTTCTTCATACAGGGGAAATCAAAGAATCCAAAGTCAAACTGATACAACTGACAGAAACATTGTATATAGTAACAAAACTACTTTCAAAATTTTAGCATATGACACAGACAAATGAAAGAGTGCAAGCTGCATCAGAATAGGGAGCTGATTGGGTAAGTTGGGTCGCATTTAGGGCTAAAATGGTTTTAGTAAAAGATTTGGTCTCAAATAATTTTGGGCCAGGCATGGTTGGGTCGAAAGACTTGGACTGTGCAAATAATGAAAAACAAGATTTATTCCATTTAAGAACATGCTCAATAGTACCATTTCCTTGACTTCAGTATCCAATATGGCAATTTAAACATTTTTCTGGAGGTGCTCGAAAAGATAAATTCTTCTCTGCTTTTACTGCAAGCAACTAGAGAAGCATATTATTTTCTTTTTTCTTTCTTTGACAAATTGTTCGATGTTTTTATAACAACTCATTCAAAAGAATCAAAGACACTTAGTTACGTAAAACAATATCGACAACAACAATAACAACTACAGTCCAAACAAGATGGGGAAAGACAATTAATTAAAAAAGGAAAAGTTCAAGACTACAAACCTTTTGATTTTCCGAAAGAGAATCAACTGAATGAAACTGTCCGCCAGAGATTAAACCACACAACTCATAGATATTGCTAAAAACAACTCCAACACTCCTCATATCATCAGGATAGTAGACATGGAGCTTCCCGCTAAGAACACATGTCTTCGCGTGCTCCACTAGAGCATCCCACATCTTATTTGACATTCCACTTCCCAAGATCTGAGACAATAAGGTGATGAAAAGAAAAGAAATTTTTAATATACAACCACAATTATCATATTATATTCTCCAACACAACGGGTTTAATTTATTACATTTCGGAGCCTCTGAGAGTCTCTGACAATGAGTCGTAGGAAGTCTTCCACCGTATGTATGCCAGCTTTATTTAGCCTCTTGTGGAAGGATCCATCTTTCCCTATCTTTTCCAATCTCCAAACGTCATCATTTAATGCAGGTGGATAATGTTTCTTGTACACTGAAGAAGAAGACAGTCACAGAATTGTAATTTGCATACAAAATGGCACATAATTTGACATAATATAGACTTACATTCTCCTCGATGATCCTTCACACTAAAGGCTTCTGTTTTTGCCTCACGAATGTGCATTCCCTCGCGAGAACCTGATACGACTTTCAAGCCTAGTCTGAACTTTCTGCTTCTAATCCAACTAGAGTTGTCGGTAAATGTCAGCTCGCCAAGGCTACCTACACCGTCCTTCAATATCACTTGCAAGTCTCCTGTAAGAAGCGGCCTTTTACCTTCACGCTCCTTCACAATATGAGACTCAAATTCTTCTCGAGTCCATCCATCATCATCGTCGTTATTAAAATCTCCTCCAAGTACAACAACATCTAGTTTAACAGCAGACTCTGGACCCGATGTTACAACATGGCCTGTATTTCCGTCAAGCAAGACAATATGGATTGCAGAACCCCGCTCTCCTTCTACTTTCCCTCCTGTAAAGAGAGGCAGTGACAATTTAGACCTGAACTGAAGCTGCAAATTTCTCCCATCTGGCCCTTCAATTCTGTTTGGAGAAAACCTGCATAATGTTTTAGTTGTTCAATATCAAGAAAGAATGGACTGTCATATAAAGCAAAATTACTACGGGAACTCAAGCAAGCAGAGGCATTATTACTTTAGCTTCTGATGAAATTGCTTGAGTGGCAAAGGGTTTAGCCAATAACCTCAAGGCTCTAATCCAAATTTATGGCAGACAGTTTTTTAAAAGTCAGATCCATTCAACATTCTTGGGAGAAGAAACAAGATTGCATATTTTTTAGTAACATGCAAATGTTAGTCATAATATTTCTTGGAATATTGATTCTGTTAAACAGTGAGCATCCAGTGGGAAGACTAGCCATAAATCTATACAATATGGAAAATGAAACTCAGCACAAGCAGTGACATTATAAACAAATTGAAGCTTGGAGCTGTGGCAAATTACAATAAAACCACTGAAGCAATGAGTAATTTCTCTTTGAAGAGATTCACATATAAAATAATATGGAAAGTACTTAAAGGTGAGTGAATCATATGAAGCAACAGATATTAAAGTGAGAGAAAATAGATGATTCCAATCTGATTGATGCCTTGCCCATTTCCATTTATTATGATTTAATGTCTAAACTATTTGTAGAGCTCTTTAACAATAGAAAGACTTGAAGAAACCACCTAGAAACAATATTTTAATTCTCAAATACCTTTCCAAACTGATTTTCTGTAGCCACTCTTTTGACAATTCTAACTTTGGTATTTTGCTGCACTATCATTGCATGACTAATGCAAATACAAAATTTACAACTTGGACAGTAACCAGCAAATTGATCGTCAGAACAACACTGAATGGCTGCTAAAACTAAGGGCACCAGGGCAATCGCTTCTTCGAGACCAATTCCAACAATATCAAAATTCTAGTTAGAACCCGGCTGCTTTCTTGGAAATAATTGATAGGCAGGTGTCAGTTCTCATAGCGAGGATTAGGCCGATGGGGTCAACCCCGACCTACACAACTGCGTAAAAATATGAACAAAACATGTGCATCTCTACGCAAGGGTGTGGCTTAGAGATCAACGGAACGGATGAAAATCCTATGAGACCAGGGTTCAAATCCCACCAAAAGCAAAAAATGCTAAGAGATTTCTTCTCATCTGCACACACCTTGGCAGAAAAAGTTACCCGATATCTGTGTTGGTGAGAGGTTGCAGGTACAAGGTAGAATAGTCGAGGTGTGACTGAGCTGGTCCAGACGCCATCCACAGAGGCGGATCCAGGATTTGAGACTTATGGGTTCCTACCATAATTTCGTATTAACATACAATAATAACTGGGTTCACAATCAGATATTTACCAATATTTAGTGAATTTCTTAATATAAATACAGGGTTTACGCAAGAGTTACTGGGTTCCCGGGAACCCATAGCCTATGCACTAGGTCCGTCCCTGACCATCAATATTGTTTTTTTAAAAAAACTAACGGTACCATCCTGGCTTAAATTTAATATGTCCATCAGAAACCATGAAAACCTCCTCTCTACTGTTGCAACTTCCGCAGTTCGCATCTCAATTCTATTTCAGGTAAACATTCATAACTTCAAGAGTGAGTCAAATGATCCTCAATGGATTAATTGTAAACACCTAGAAAATAGTGCGCAAGTCAAACCTATGTTCTGAAACATCTAATGAAGATATGTGAAGCCATACCTTGCATTAAGTTTAGCCGGGCCAAGTTTTGCCAACGCACGCTCCACTTCTTCACTAACCTAGTGAGCACAAAGGAATATCCAGAAATAAAGATAAAAGAACCAATTAAATCTAGAAGACATCTTGTTCAAGTGCAACAACAATGAAAGATCATGCATTTTGCAATAATACAAAAAACAGGAAAGATAAGCATTTCAGCATTTTTTTCCAGTATAGCAGTTCATGGACCGGTAAATAAACATTCATGATCCAAATATTTCAATGCCATGCATCACAACATGAATAAAAAATAGCCATTCCCAAATAGTATTCACATTAAGACCTTGAAATTAAGGACAAGGGGGGAGGGAGAGAGAGAGACAACTACCGTTGAGATTAGAGAGATAGAGATAGAGAGAGAGATAGAGAAAGAGAGAGAGAGAGAACTTCTATAGAGATTACAACAGCAATAGTTAAATCCAAAACAATGACATATTGGACAAATGGTCCCTTAACCCCTTGCAATAACTCATCAATTCTAAGCGGTGCATCGAGCTCAAATATCTATAACTTGTTCTATTTAGCTTGTCTAGGCATAATTTTCTGCATCTTTTCATTTTTTTCGTTTAAACTTTCTTATACACTACTAGGTAAATATCTGTAGTTTCCAACTAATACTAGATTTAGATACACTGATGGGTGGTTGAAACAACCATGAATTAAGGTGATTAGATATTACTAAGATAGTGGTTCCTAACATTCAATGAGCAGCAAGAGAATTTATAAAGGGCCTAATAGTCTTACAACTCTTCGAAGAATTGGCTCCAGTGATGAGCAAAGTTTCTGCAGACTGTCCACCTTTAGCGCTTCAACGATAACACTGCACTAACCATATACTTTTCAACAAATGATGCTATAATTACAGCTACAATAGGTATTGAATTTCAGCTACTCAGGGAAGAGTAAGACAATCCAGTTCACACAATTTCATGTTTGATTGGAAAACAGGATATTACACATCCAATAACTATGGATATATTGTTTTGAATTACAAAAGCCTATGACTGGAATTGCCAAATCTTAATTGAAAAATTTCATAGTCTAGCTGGTGACAATAAAAGTACTAATATAGCTGATTGACCATCACATAGATTAGGCCTATGAAAGAGGCATCAGCCAATTGGATGGTCAGAGATGCCAAAGCGTTTTTGAGGATCTTGAGATGCGCATGTACATTTATGGTTGCAAATTAGAGGAGCTAACATTCACCTCTTTGTGATGTTTGGCTAATCTATTGACAGTTGAGTTGAAAGCTCAAACTTTGACTAACCTATCGGAACTGACCTACTACATCACTTCTATTACTGTGGCAAGCAATCATACCATTCCATTTTGCAAGATACTGGCAACAAGAGGTGGCAACTGCCAAAAATGTAGCTCATATCACCTCATTTCAACTTCCTCTCGAGACACCAGTGCATATATTATACTTAACAAATGGAGCCATAATACAGCAGAAAGCAATATGAACTTTTTCAAATACTGCACCATATCTATAGGTCACAGAAATGCATCAGAATTGAACTTAAGGGACACGGTTCGACTTCGACTTTCACTAGGAGAACCAAAAAACCCAAGAATAAGTATCTCTCCTCAACAATTATAACTATTCCTTCCCTCAATTATAACTTTTCTTAACAAATTTATTACCCGATACCCCATTATGCTACCGGCACTCCCCACCTTCACTCTCCACAACAATTTGTGTAACGTCTTTAGTAAGCATCTCCACAAATTTCTCCAAATTTAAGCACTAGCTAATATTAAAACATACAACAACAACAACAACCCAGTAAAATCCCATTAGTGAGGTCTGGGGAGGGTAGTGTGTACGCAGACCTTACCCCTATCCCGAAGGAGTAGAGAGGTTGTTTCCGAAAGACCAAAGAAAAAGACAAAAGGAAAAAAGGAGACAATATTAGTATCACTACAGAAATCATATGAAGAATAGAAACAACATGAAATCCAGAAGAAAGATGCAAAGCATTGAGACATAATTAACACTATTTGATAAAAATACAATCTGGTGCTTCATTGCTACCCCATTGCCAAAATTAGCTCAGCGCATATATAGAAAGAAAGAAGCACAAAAACCTATGTTTACATGGTACATAAATCAAATGAGTGTTCAAGAAAAAACAATCTAACATAGACTAATACCCAATATATAACACAAAATATTACTCCCTCTGTTCTAGTTTATGTGTGTTCACTAAACTGGCCAAAACATGGTATTGATATTATCCGCTTTGGGTTCTCATACCATTAAATATCCCTACTGTAGCTTCCAATCATTTTGTTTGCACACCAACAATGTGACACTTTTTTTAATCTATTCCGAAAAAAATAATGTATTTTTATATACAGAAACAATTTAACTTTAAGTTTCTCATTTTATGTCACACAACTATCAAAAGTCAAACTTTGTCGCATAAATTGGCACGAGGGTTTATAATTTAAATATATAGTTCTTGATGAATTAAAAAAAAAAAAGAATTAAGGTAAAATACCTGGCAAGAGCTGGTCTTTTCCTATCAGGTTGACTTTCCTCATTAGTGGTAGCATCAAGTGTACGTTTTTCTCCACTCCTCTGCATTTTTCTCTTAATTGGGATCTGATTTTTCAACTGTTTTTCAGTTATTATAATTTTTGCTCCAAGCGAATCAGATTCTAACGGCAAAAAAGAAGATTAAAAGGAGGAGAAAATAAAGTAAGAAACTGAAGATGAAAGTGAAAAGACAAAGCGGGAAAATTGAAAGAAGGTTTCGCGGAAAGTTCCAGGAAGATCTTTGGATTCTCTACTAACTGTTAAAAAGTTCACTGTTTTGATAGCTGCCTCTCTTTGGCTTTGGCCCCTGTGGATCTATTGAAAAGATTTTTACCTCTTTGAACCAAACAATGTTAAATTATTACCTCCTTCCATTTTAATTTAAATAATTAATTTGATTTGGCACAAAATTTAAGAAAAAAAATTTTTAATTTTAAAATATATTATTTATTTTAGAAGGGACTAAAAAAAAATAATCTCATCTAATTTAAAATAAAGGGAATAGTACAATTTAAGATATAAATTAAAATTAAAATTAAGAAAAATATGGAACAGAAATATTCTTATCATTTGATAAATAGTTTACATTTACTCTCCTTTTATTTCTGGGTCCAATAAGTACAATTTTATCTTTCGTCCCACAACAAACGGAATAATATGTGGACCCTTTTTAATATGTTGTCATCATTACATTAGGATAAGTGACACCCAGTCCGTACGTAAAAATTACTTGTCAAGCAACTATGATTTTGTCCTCTTGAATGTAGGGTTTGTCTTCTTGGGTCTTGTCCATTTTTTTAAAGATAAAAACAAGATATCTATTTTTTTATTTTATTGAACGAAGATGGTCACCAAGGGTAGAAGAGTCATTTAACCATGTCATAAAATGTGCTATACGTATTCACTGTTGATTTGACTCTTATTCTAATTCTAATACCAACACTCAACATAATTCTAGAAGTTTTATTCCCTCATCTCTCTTGTTCATTCCAAACAACTATAGAGAAATATGATTCCTTCACATGGATTGCTCTTCGAGTTCTCATCATCTTTTCATCTGGGTGTGGAAATTTCAGGTTATTATTTGTATCAAATTTTTGCACTAATCTTCTTCAGATTCTCTTCAGATTTTTCAATTTCATGGCTTAATTCATGGTTGTTTTCATTATTATACTATCTTCATACGCACATGGGTCTAGAAACATCTGCTCTTCCAACTTCCATCTCTTCTATTCCAACAAATGGGAGGAGTACTTCAGTTCTCCTTCAAACATTCAACAATAGCTCTTTCCATCTTCTTATTTATCTATTACATTTCAGGTATCATTCTCTCAATCTTTGCTCCCATCTCTTTCTTTCTTTGTTTCTTTTTTATTTGTTTAACTATTTCCAATTTCATGGATTTCTTGAATTTTGTGTTTTCCAACCAGATGATGCGAAATCACCATTTTAAGGGCTATTCTCCGTCCAATTTCATTATTGTTGCCTTCTTCTCGCTGATTCGCCACTATCTCTTCTTCTTACGGTATTGGCATTTATTATTCTGCTAATTTAAAAACAAAAGGTATATTTAGTTTTACTCCTAATGCATGTTGTTCTTCCGTTTCTTTATATTTTTTTTCTTCTTTACATATGTTACATTTTCATGAATTGTGAATCGCAAGTATGTTTCCAGGTTCTTCATAACTACCTCTTCGCACACCCCTCACTTTCCATATCCGAGGGAAAGAAAGATTGAAACTCATGATAACCTAATTTTAATAAAGCACTAAAATTGGTGTATGGGTCGAGATTGACATAAATTGGATGAATTAAGTCGAAGAACTATGTATGAGGTCAAATTTAACCCTATACGCCTCTACGCCAAAGGGTACGCCCAGTAAGCGTATATCTGCTACAATAAGGGCGCGGCTCGAACGTGAGGGCGAAGGCGACGCTATTTAGAACTGGGCGTCCTCGCTAGGAGGACGTCAACCACGTTCGATACTTTTATTATTATTTTAAGGAAGGCCCCTCCTTATATAAAGGGGACCTTCCCATTGTAAAAACCATCAGTATTATTATTGAATAATACAACTCTCTCATTCTCTCTTATTCTCTCTCTATCTCTTACTTCTGACGAACAACTTTTCTTGAGTTCAGAATATCATTTTAAGTATTAGATCTACACCATAGTTATCATTCTTACATCTCTAGGCCTATTATATTTGATTACGATTTACCCTCCCAAATTTTTGATTGTTTTCTAGCTTACAAAGTATACTTTTAACTTTTGATCCAAACAATTTGGCGCCGTCTCTGGAGATTTCGAGAATCAAAATCATAGTATCCACCTAGAGATCAACCAATTACCTTTCTCTACATCACACGAAAATAAAAGATGGCTGAAAATAACACCAGATCGAAAGTTATAGTGGGTGTCATAGCCAACCTGCTTGATCCTCTCAACGAGGCCAGTGACGAAGTCATCATCAACGCAACCCCAGCACCGCACCAGGTGCAGAGATCTCATCTTCCCCATCCGAAGATCTAACGATCTTGCACGAAAAGGGAGCTTCCATATCTGTTGTTAAGGAAGCACCCTCGGTGGTCAAAAAGCTACTGGAAGAATGGCTGACAAAGCACCCTAAGTGGCTTGGTCGAGAAATCACCACAAGGCAACATCAGGTCTGTGCCAATGGTAAGCATCACCGCTGCCATGGGCGAACATGAGGATACACGAGTAAATAACCAACCCATTGAAGCACAGACCAGTGACAGCACACTAACTACCATCCTAAGGAAGATGGAAGAAATGGAAAACGAAAACAAAGCACTCCGCGACCAGATGAAGGAACACCAGGAGAGGGTCGACAAAATCCCTGGAGCTCCCAAGTTAGTTGCTACCAAAACGCGACGTGGGGAGGTTCGTAGAGCAGCCATACACTGAAGAAGATGCCCCTTACTCTATCCCAAAAACCTTCAAGATGCCTCCCTACTTGAAGGTATACGACGGAACCACGGATCCCGAGGATCATCTGGTCCACTACGTCACTGCTGTGAAGGGCAACGACCTATCGAAAGAATAGGTACCGTCGGTGCTGCTGAAGAAGTTTGGCGAGACGTTGACAGGACGGGCCTTGACATGGTATTCTCAGTTACCAACTAAGGCAATATCAACGTTCGAGGAAATGGCGGATAAGTTCGTCACCGCCCATGCGGGTGCGAAGAAAGCGGAAGCAAGGGTCAACGACATCTTCGCCGTCAGACAAACCACAAGAGAAGGGCTCAGAGACTTCCTAGTCAGGTTTAACAGGGTGAGGATGAGTCTGCCGAATGTATCGGAAGGTATAGCAGTCGCCGCTTTCCAGAACGGTCTAAGTAGGGACGGCTCGAGGGCGACCAAGAAGCTGCTGAGCCGCCTCATGAAATATCCCCCTACCACATGGGAGGAAATCCACAATGCCTATTGTGCCGAGGTACGAGCGGACAAGGATGATCTCAATGGGCTGTCTCAACGGCTAACGGCAATACACTCAGAAACAAGGAGAGATCGGCGCAATAAGGGACGTCGAGAACAACCCCCGCGCTCCAATAGAGACCGACATCAGCCGTACACCAGATCCTCCCATCCACCGCCCAGACATACGGACGCATTACAACGACACATCGCCCCACTTCGAAATGAAAGAGGTACGCCCCCCTTATTATCCAACCATAACTTTTGTGTGTCTCCTTCAGAAATAGTGTACATATTGGAGAAGCTAGGCACCAAGGTACAATGGCCACAGAAGATGAAATCAGACCCCGCCACAAGGAAATCAAACGTTCTGTGTGAGTTCCATCAGGAACGGGGACACAAAATCGAAGACTGCATAGGCCTACGGTAAGAAGTAGTCAGGATGTTGAACCAGGGATACCTGAAGGAGTTACTCAGCGACAAAGGGAAAATCAACTTTGCGCGCGGACGGGAACAACCCCGTGGGCTGCCAAAGCCACCTTCCCCAACACGAACGATAAGCATGATCGTTGGTGGCATCAACGACTCAACGATCAACCACGTCAAATTCGCCAATACACACAGACTGAAGCGGACCATCTCCCACGAACGGTATGACGACTTCGAAGGTAGTACCGTCTTCGACAAGTTCGATGTCGACGGTTTGTCTTTCCCTCACTATGATGCTTTAGTTATTACCTTACGTATCGCTGATACAGATGTCAAAAGAGTCATGATCGATGATGGAAGTGGCGCCTGTATTATCCACCCAAGGGTCCTTGCACAAATGGGACTCGAAGATAGGGTACTACCGCGCTGCATAACACTAACCGGTTTTAACAATGCAGTGGAACGGACATCCAGAGAAATAACCCTACCCGTCTTAGCGGGAGGAGTCACGCTGGAAATGACTTTCCATGTGATGAACCAAGAAACGGCGTACAACGTCATCATAGGACGCCCATGGATACACGCCATGCGAGCGGTTCCTTCAAGCCTTTACCAGGTGATCAAATTCCCTACCCCATGGGGAGTATTAAGCATTAGGGGAGAGCCACGCACCGCGCAGGAGTGCTACAAAATAACTCAAGATTGTGCCCACACCCAACAACTAAAAGGGGCAAGTGCAGAGGCGTAGCAATTAGCCGTGTCGGGGACTAAAGTCGACCCGACAGCGGACGCCATCAAATATCCCGACGTCGTGGAAGCATGAAAAGAAATTGTCAAAGACCTCGACCCAGTCCAATTAGATGACACCAACCCAGCGAAGAAAGCCTACATTGGCCACATTCCCAGCAGCTGCACACAGCACTTGAATGCCGGTAGAAAACCTCTTATCAGCTAAAGTTTCATTCCAACACTTTTATATACTGCCAATGATGACTAAAACATGCAGTAAGCCATAACCATTTCTCAGATCAACCATTCATGAAGACACTTCTCCCTGGCAATAACCATAGCAAATTTTTGTGCCGAACCTCGGTATTATCCTTCTAACATGCTGAAACCAAATCCGTTCGTATTCGTTAATGATACCAACAATCTCCTCTAATCTAACACACTGCTCTGGTGACATGACACATCAATACAGGCCTAAGCCACAACTTGCATAATATGTGCACCAATAGCAACGGTGTGAACATACTCAAATCATGAAAATGACTCTAATGAAAGAGTTGTATAATCATGACGCATGCCAGCGGTGACGTCATTTTAAAAAGGAGACCACGTGTCAACAGATCAACGACGCCATATATTTCCCCTACTCACGCCATCGCCCTCATAATAAGGTCAAATTTTCCGAAGACGAGGTCGGCATTTCCGCCCATTGAAGACATCTACTGAATACGCCTCCAACGAGCGGAGGGACTAACTGTATGAGGTCAAATTTGATCCTATACGCCTCTACGCCAAAGGGTACTCCCAGTAAGCATATATCTGCTACAATAAGGGCGCGGCTCGGACGTGAGGACGAAGGCGACGCTATTTAGAATTGTGCGTTCTCGCTAGGAGGACGTCAACCACGTTCAATACTTTTATTATTATTTTACGGAAGGCCCCTCCTTATACAAAGGGAACCTTCCCATTGTAAAAACCATCAGTATTATTATTGAATAATACAACTCTCTCATTCTCTCTTATTCTCTCTCTGTCTCGTACTTCTGACGAACAACTTTTCTTGAGTTCAGAATATCATTTTAAGTATTAGATCTACAGCATAGTTATATCATTCTTACATCTCTAGGCCTATTATATTTGATTACGATTTACCCTCCCATATTTTTGATTGTTTTCTAGCTTGCAAAGTATACTTTTAACTTTTGAGCCAAACAAACTATTTGAAAAAATTTGTGCATATGAATTTTTATTGATAGATGTTATTCAAAACTGATTTTAATTAAATTTTTATTGTTTTTGTGACACCCGTGTACACAACTCATCTATAATAGTCCGTATAGCTTTCTTTCACCATTACTTTGTTCAATCATCTGCAGATCTGCCATTGTTGGCGAGTTCGAGCAGCAATCTTCTAGCAGTACTCCATTCGTATTGACCTTTCTCTCTAACATTTCCTTATCCTTCGTATCCTCTTTGAGAGTATTCTTGTTGCTTTTGATTTGCTTGGTCCTATCCTCTTCTAATTTTTGCTTTGGCACAACAGTATCCCAATGGTTAGCATCTTGTTACCCATAGTTGAAACCAGAGGTGAGTAGACGAGGTATCTGCCAATTTTCTATGGTTACTTTTAAGTTTAATTTTGTCAAATTTTTTCACTACTTATGCTTAGACTCATGCGAAGGAAATTGTTCAAGCATTTTGGACTACTTTTTCTCATTAAGGAAATGATATATATGCTCGAAATTCGACTCAGAGTGCTGGAATTGATGAGGCATTGTGCTCTTGACATAGGTGGTTTAACGAATTAAGGAGCAATTAGATTTCGAATACAACTATGTGTTTTACAATTTGGGATAAATTTGTGCGCTTGCCACTACTACTTATTTAGTATCTGCATAGATCGAAGCAAATGCTCTTATGTTCCTATCCTTTCCATTGCCAAGATCCATATTTTCCGTTGTTTCTCTTTTGATTTTTCTTGTAAACCTCCTGTTGAATACAACAACAACCCATTATAATCTCACTTGTAAACCTCCTGTTGAATGAGTTTTGAAATTGATTCATGATCCGAAAAGGCAGCTTCTTGTTTTTACTTCCTTTATTTTATAGTTTCAACTACGAAAACATTTTCAGGAGTTGCATAATGCGCTTAATTGGTTGTCAATGTGTAATCAATGCAGAGTAGGGGATTTTTAATATCACAAAGGTGACAAATTTGTGATTAGTTCTTGAATCTTTATAGTTTAACCGAAAAAAATGAAGGAAGCATTATTCCTATCAACTTACACCTTTAATATACTAACATACATTAGCTATCATCGGCAAAATCAGCATGAAGAGACCATGTAAAAGAGACCGTGTAAAAGGTTGCGAGCTTAGCACAATATGATTCTCTTGTTTAAAACTTCATTGCGACGAAACAAATAATAAAAGCTTTGAAAGCATCGATTTTTTGTCAGATATAGAAGGAAAATTGATAAAACATCATGAGTGTAGATCTCTGTTTGGTTTCATTAATTTAAATTTTAGTTTCTTATTCTGTGGTTTCAGGTTTTTTATGTTCCGTTTTAAGTACTCAAATGCTACTTAGATTTAAAATCTCACACTCATCGTGGAGTTGTTAAATCAAAAGAATTTCTTTTACTAAAGAAATACTTACACATGATGAAAGAAAAACTGCAGATGTTTCAATTCACATGTCCTGGTGACACTAAAAAGGTAGTTGCGGATGAAAAGAAAGCTGCTAAGATTTCATTCCACATTTTCTGGTTGTTTTAAGAGTGTGTTCTCACTTTCAATGCATCACCATCTACTCATCTGAAAGCTTTTTATGCATTATATTTCTCTTTTGTGGGTCAATTTGAGATTAAAAGTATTAAAAATAAAAAGTTAGAAGATCTGGGTGATTCAAGAAATGTAAATAATCATAGTGTACCGTTAGAACCAGAAACTACCAGAGCGACAAATACACAATTAGAAATTGAGAAGGTAATTGACACTAAAGGTATACTGAAGTTAAATGTACTGCAAGAGGCTTCGCTTTACAAAAGGTAATATGTGCCAACTGACTTCTTACAGGGTACAACTGGAAAGGAAGAGGAAGAGACTTCTTGTAAGTGTTTATTTCTAAGCCCTTCTAACATATATAAACTCAATATCTTAATTACATAGCATATACAATGTTAACAGAAGGGATGTGCATGACAAGGTCACTTGGAAAAGTTGTACCGTTATTTGCGAAAATGCTTGAATTGTATGTCTCGATGTTGTTGTATACTCGGTACTTCTAAATGCATTTTGTAAATCCGGTGTATTGATTGTGAAAGTTATTTTCTGTTACATACTTTTTGAACTCTAACCATACAAGGAAAAGTTAGGACTATTCTTCCCATTTTTATCCCTTCTTTTGCATATTTTAGGCCTACATCCGCATGGAAATTCCAACTGATATATGATATATTAAGGATATGTGATTTTGATTTTTGCCTAAAAGTCTATTTTGGACGTTGTATCTTGACAAGCTAAATAAAATAAGAGAACTTGTTAATATGTGTATTTACAAGTTGAATTAGTTTGGAATAGCCTGGTGGATTGACTCCAATGTTGAAACTGATGTCTTTTTAGGAAAATATTGTGCTGCAACATAAATAGTGCCAGTAGTATTATCAAACTCATAGCTGCAACTGCGACAACTGCATAGTTATCCAGTTTTTATTTTAAGTGAATTTGAGTTGTTATTAACCATGTTTATTAACAATAGCCATTTTTTATTACTGAAAAGCTTCTAGAGAAGAAACTACTCTTCTCTCAAAGCTGTGGTTACAAGATTCCAAGAGAAGAAATAAGGAATGCATCTGTAGATTAATGTGACACAAGTATGATGAAAGTCTGGTGCTTTTCCTGTGACGACCCGGCCCGTTGTCACGTGAGTTACCACCCCATTTCCCTNGAAGTTGACTATATAGTTAGAAGGCTCGGATGTGAATTCCGGTGATTTGGTTAGCTTCGGGGGATGATTTGTGACGTAGGAGTGCGATCGGAATTGATTTTGGAGGCTCGGTGTAGAATTGGCAAAGTTTGAATTTTGGCGAATTCCGGTTGATAGGTGAGATTTTGATCAAAGGGTCGGAATGGAATTTCGAGAGTTGCAGTAGCTTCGTTAGGTGATTTTGGATATGTCTGTAAATTTTCAAGTCATTCGGACATCGTTTGGT
>MU678962.1:8260-27054 GCA_026770625.1 Nicotiana glauca | reverse complement strand
AGGCAGGTGGATCCGGACATCATTCTGGTGAATATCAGTGAGCGCATCTGGGACTTCTACGGTGAGCTGCATTCCCTTCTCGCCGATCCGCAGCCGAAGAAGTCTCCCTTGTAATTTTTTTTTGTTATTTCTGTCTATCCTGATTCAGACACTAGGATAGGGTATTATTCTTTTGTTATATTCTACTAGTTGCTCGTAGCTTGTGACACCAGGTTCTGGCATACACAGTGGTAGACGTTATTTTGGGTTGTATAACTGTCTTTACATTTCATTGATCTTTACTGGTTTATAACTATAAATTGGGAAAAATCTATTATAATGGGTTTTTTTTTGGTAAAGGTAAAATGAGAATTTAATTATACTTCCGCGTTGGCTGG
The DNA here is from genome assembly GCA_026770625.1 of Nicotiana glauca. Classification (NCBI taxonomy): domain Eukaryota; kingdom Viridiplantae; phylum Streptophyta; class Magnoliopsida; order Solanales; family Solanaceae; genus Nicotiana; species Nicotiana glauca. Next base: position 26,677 of record MU678962.1, on the reverse strand, counting down.
CCTGACAAATGGTGTTGGGCGCCGTCATGACCTATGATGGAAAATTGGCCGTGACAAAAGATAAGTGAGCCATGTGACTAATTTTTGAACAAAATTTTATTCAAAATGGAAGAAATATGGATAAGAGAAAAGAGAACGGGTACAACTGAGTCTTGGTTTTGGACAGCCTACATATCCCGGGTTATAGGGGAATCAGGTCGCGTGTAGTTAAAGAAGTTTGAGATGATGGAGTATATCAAGGTGGAGAGCCGGTCGAGGTGTCGTTCCGTCGAGGTTCCGGTCCGCGGTCCATGGTCTTGATGTTATATCAAAAATCAAAACATGAAAAAAAACTAGCTAAGCCTATCAACCATGAGTTACAAGATTCCTATCTATAAGTCTTCTGAAACTTGATCTTGGGCCTTGAATGGTTATTCGTGCAGACTTTAGATTTGAACCTTGATACTTGCTAGTTGCAGGTACTAGGTCATTCTTCTTCAGTTTTTCGGATCAAGACCAGGCATGCAGTGATTGTGACCTTGGCCATCGACTTCCGCATTTGAATTAACTTCTTTCTTTCTTTTTCTATTCTGGATTGTGACTATCTTCTGTTGATCACCTCGGACTTTTGGCTCGCATTCTTGCCACGAGCTTCCCTTGTTGCTGACTTGCATTGTAATTTGAGATGCTTTTCACTTTCCTTCAGGTGGGTGCATTATTGCTAAACTTGAGCCGTCTTTCTTTGACCATTGTTGCCTTTCCTTTGTTCCTCAGGGTGGGTTCCTGCAATCAAAACAAGCAAAACAAACGAAATCTTTTGCCCCAGTTTGCACTAGAAAGATTTGTGAGCTGTTAGCAAAATTTTAAACCACTTATACTAATGTTGCAATGATGAGAGTAAACTAAAGACTAGACTAAGATGTGCGTCTCCTACGAGTAAAACCAAGAAACTTTGACTAACAAATGCGTCTACTAAATTAAAACCTGAATGAACTAAACTAGGAAGTGTGTCTCCTAAGGGTGAATTTAAATGATCAAGACTAAGAAGTGCGTCTCCTATGGGTGAAAACTTTAATGACTCAAACTAGGAAGTGCGTCTCCTATGGATGAATTATCAATTTAGGAAGTGCGTCTCCTATGGATGAAAATCAACGTAGGTAGTGTGTCTCCTAGGGGTGAAACTTTAATAACTCAAACTAGGAAGTGCGTATACTACAGGTGAAACTTTAATGACTCAAACTAGGAAGTGCGTCTCCTATAGATAAATTATCAATTTAGGAAGTGCGTCTACTATGGGTGAAAATCAACTTAGGAAGTGCGTATCCTACAAGTGAAACTTTAATGACTCAAACTAGGAAGTGCATCTCCTATGAATGAACTATCAATTTAGGAAGTGTGTCTCCTACAGGTGAAACTTTAATGATTGAAACTAGGAAGTGTGTATCCTATGAATGAACTATCAATTTAGGAAGTGTGTCTCCTACAGGTGAAACTTTAATGACTCAAACTTGGAAGTGTGTCTCCTATGAATGAACTATCAATTTAGAAAGTGCGTCTCCTACAGGTGAAACTTTAATGACTCAACTGAGGAAGTGCGTCTCCTATGAATGAACTATCAATTTAGGAAGTGTGTCTCCTATGGGTGAAACTTTAATGACTCAAACTAGGAAGTGCATCTCCTATGGATGAACTATCAATTTAGGAAGTGCGTCATATGGGTGAAACTTTAATGACTCAAACTAGGAAGTGAGTCTCCTATGGATGAATTATCAATTTAGGAAGTGCGTCTCCTATGGGTGAAACGTTAATGACTCAAACTAGTAAGTGCGTATCCTATTAATGAACTATTAATTTAGGAAATGCGTCTCCTACAGGTGAAACTTTAATGACTCAAACTAGAAAGTGTGTCTCCTATGGATGAACTATCAATTTAGGAAGTGTGTCTCCTATGGGTGAAACTTTAATGACTCAAACTAGGAAGTGCGTCTCCTATGGATGAATTATCAATTTAGGAAGTGCGTCTCCTATGGGTGAAAATCAACTTATGAAGTGCGTCTCCTAGGGGTGAAACTTTAATGACTCAAACTAGGAAGTGCGCATCCTAGGGGTAATGTGTGATCTTCTCAATAGCCTTTGCGTAAGCAAAAATGGGACATTACACCTGAAAAATTCAAGCTTCCAAGTTTTGATATGAACATAGCCTTCCTCCCTGTTTCAGACAAAGAAAACTTGTGAGTTTAAATATGGTGGTTGGTTTGTGGCCTTGGCTTTGCGGCGATTGCTCTTTCACTTGTCATGATAACTTTGATTTCACCTTGAAAGATATTGCTTGCTTATTGACTAACCAATTTCTCTGCCACCCTTATCATAGAAAATACCTCTTCTCCCTTCAAACCCAATACCCTCTATATGTCGCATTGCTCATGAACTGACATTTACCAAACCTTTGCATTTCACATGTATCCCAAATCATGTTGATTGTTACTAGCTCAGTGCACTTGTTGTTCTTTTATGATGATTTGATGTGCTAACCATATCACGTTTTGAGCAATTGGAAAGCTGGGGGCAAATTTTGAAGTCATTTCTTACTTGTTCTGACCAAACAGACTCAGGAAGAGGAAGTAAACTACACAAATGGAACAATGGACAGAGATGATTCCTAACCAGAAAACTATAAAGTGAAAAACTATCAGACGTGGATACGAACTCTAACAAATATGACATGCACCTGTGGCCTATTCTATTTAGCAAATCTGATGTTTAGCTTTTGTCGTACCTTTTGTCGTGAAATTGGGCTTCAATAATCCGCTCATACAATCTGATTCACAATCCTTATTCGACTTGTAGTGCCCGAAGAGTTTTTACCATCAAGCCCCTCTCATTTTGGTCTTTCTCTCTACTTACAGTCACCTCAAGGTGCCCGTGAGAGTTTTCACCAATAAGACTCTCTCATTTTCATTATCTTTCCTGCTTGGACTGGAGTGTTGACCCTGACATGAATCACCTTTACTTGCTCGACTTGGCATCTTTTGAAGACTGATCAGAATGTCTTTCTTTGGACGGTAATGTGGGTTTTTGGATAGGGTTATAAAGAAAGGGTATCAAAAGGCTCAAAACGACTCGACTGGTTCAAAATTAGAACTTTCGAAATCAGATTTTTTACAACAACCACAATTTCTGCCCCAGTTTCTTTGCTTGGGGACTTTTGGATTTTTATTTCGATTAGACCGAACCGTGAGGCTGCCTACGTATCCTTAAAGGAATCAGGTTTAACGTACTTCACATAGGAATTACTTTGTTTGTTGTGATTTTCTTTTCTTTTTCTTTCTTTCTCTTTTTGTTATTTCTTTTTTTTCTTTTTTTTCTTTCCATTTTTTTTATTACATATCTTTCACGCTTGCGTTTCTGATCTTTGCTACTGATTCCGAAAGAGGGGTATAAAAGAAAATAAATAAGGCTCAAAGGGGTAACGAAGGATAAAGTGTTTAGATAGCAGAACAAAATGTCGTCGTTATTCCAATCTTCAAAACATGCCAAGCGCAAACAACACAATTTAACAAACCATTTGTAACATCTTTCGATTGTGCTAGACTTGATAATCATATCTACACATTTGCTTTTTGTCAATTTTAAGTACTGTTGGAGAACACTCTTCGTTACCATGAACGACCCCTGCCAATTTGGGGCAAACCTGCCGATGCAGCATGATGTATTTCCATAGTATTACTTTATATTCTATCTTCCTCAGTTTCTCATGGTTCGGGCTTCAAATGATCTCAAAGTATACAAATCTGTTCTATTTCCCTCTAGTGCCCTAGTCATCTTCAAAATTATTTTGATGCTTCATGACTAAACTGACTTTTAATACCAGGCTGAGAATTACGTGTGCATGTCATGTCACTAGAGTAGACAGGAAAAGGACTGTAAGAGGAAAAGTGAACTAAACAAAAATGACCAGAAATAACAGAAAATATAAAATTGCATGAGACAGATGGTGAAAGGATTTAAACAACAAAACAAGCAAAATAAACTAGGGTTACAACCATGGAACAAACCTAGACAACACTAAACGAGCTACTACGACTGAACAAATTAGGAAAAATAAGAGTATAGAAGGGTTTGAGTCACCAGACAACATCCGGATTACAACCCTGAAAATAATCCGGACAATAGAAATAAAAACAAAATAAACCACCAAAACTCCTCTCCGGCTGACCAAGAAATGGAGCGTCTTTCCAATTACCAAGCTCTACATCTTAGCCACTGAGTTCAACATCAACATTGCTAGAACCTTCACAAGTATTCATCTTATTATCCTTAGCAACTTGCTTTTGGGTCCCTTTAGCCGGCTCGTTATTATGATCAACTTCCAAAACCAAGAGTGATAGCGCTGAAAGCTTTGCGGCCAGTGGCCCTCCGAGAATCTTAGAAGAGTTCTTATATTCCTTTTCCACACAAATCATGTCCTCCATATGCGTCCCATTGTGAATAGGCAATGGGCTTTGGCTAGTATATGTTGCATTTGTATTTTTCACGGTAATGTCACCTATATCAATAAGCTTCTGGACTGCTCCCTTCAGATGACAACACTCTTCTATATCATGCCCCAGGGCATCTCAGCAATATGCGCACCTTTGAGAAAAATCAAGCTTCTTTGGAAGATGGTTTGGCATTTTTATCTGAATCGGCTTCAACATGTCCAATTTCCTTAGCCTCTGGAATATATTGGCATGTGACTTTCCCAATGGAGTGAAGGTTTTCTTTCTCTGCAACCTCTCATTCTTAAATGTTTGATTAGGCTGGAAACCTGATTCAGAAGGGTTTTGGTAGACTCGTAGGGGTGGGTAAGACATTTGTGGACGTGGTGCGGGCCATTGTGGGCCTTGGGGATGTGGAGCATATAGTGGTGCATTGTGGATAGGATATCGGGGAAGTGATGTATGATTTCGGGGGTTCTGTGGAGAGAAATAGCAGTCGGGAAGATTAAAAGGATATCCATGAGGTCGATATGGAGACTGGTAGCATTTAGCAAGAACGACCACTGGACCTTGTCGTCGGCAGGGCTCAACAACACCTTTTTTGTCCATGAGAGGATTATCCTGAGCAACTTGTTTGTACCATCTGAGCCAAAATTTCCTAAAACTTTCTTTAGGTATCTTTTCCATCCGAGATATAGAGGAGTGATCTGGGACAATATCTGTATTGTCCTGAAAATGTCGCAAAAAATCTTGAGCCCTGTCATCCCATGTATGCCACTTATCGACATCTTGACGATTATACCAATCCAAAGCTACCCTAGTCAAGCTCTTAGTGAAATACGCTATCAACAAATCATCTTTATTGATAACACTGCAATAATATCTAAGATGGACAACCGGATCTCTACACTCATCATTCAAGTTAAATTTTGGCACTTTAAACCTTGTGGGCAGACGAACGTCAGGGAGTGTACACAACTCTTTGTAAGACATGATGCCTTGGTCTCTCGTCCCTTGCACGTTATTTAAGGATTGTTCTATGTTCTTCAACCTCCCAAAACTTGGAGGAAGAGTGATGGAGATACTAGGGTGATTGGGAGATGCCAAAGTTTGGGTAAGGGCATCATCCGAGAAACCAGGTGGTGGTGGTGCCTTCCCAACCATCCAAGCCTGATGCATGTTTGTTATGTGCTGCCTTAACATCCTTGCCTCATCAGCCAATCCAATGTCTTGTTCAACCAACCGGTTTTGGTTACCAATATCAACCAACCCAATTTTGTTGTTATCTTCTATTGCCTTTTGGCTTTTAGGTTGTGGAGAGGAGTTACTACTTTGGGAACCACAAACCAACCACCTTTCTGAATATTGAACAAAATGGGAGCATCATGTTAGCCTTAGGACTTTTAACAGATAGGCAAATACACATTAGGGATGCAATGCACCTAAGCAGTTAACCATTTCTATTATGCCTTTGCTCGGTTGCTTGTGTCATCCCGGCCTTTCCTATTCATGAACTCTCCTTCGATTGTCACTCACGCCTTTTTTCTTTTATTTTTTTCTTTTAGTTGTGGTCGAATCTTATGGAGATTGCCTACGTATCATGACCCCGTATGAATCAACCGAGCGTAGTTCTAGCGGATTAGTGCAAAATGACTAATATTTTTTTTTTTGAAAATTTTTTTTCCCGAATTTTTTCATAAAAGAAAAATGTGTTTATTACGGCACATTTTTTACAATATTAACGGACTCTAAAAGACTCTTAACATCAAAATGTCAATACAGCAAATAGACTAACAGACTCTGACTGAAAAATACTTTTTTTTTCTTTTTTTCTTTTTTCTTTTTTCTTTAAAAAATCATCAATGTTTCTCAAAAATTTCATAAAAATATCAAGCCTTGTCAATACGACCTTTCAGCACTTCAAAGAAGATTTAAAGGCTGTGTTTGCTAACCTGCCAAAAATTTTGAGAAATGACCAAAGGCGGCTGTTCTCGCAAAAACGGCCTTCCGGTGTCCTTTTGAGAACATTTGGCTATTTTGGGCAAGAATGGCATTACATTTACTTATGGCAAAACGACGACATTTATTTACCCTATAAATTTTATTTTATTTTTAATTTTTTTTTTCAAAATAGTTGAACCTGATATGGGTTGCCTATGTATCCCACATCCGGTGAGAATAAAACTTTCGTAATTCTGCCAAATAAACCAACTATTTTTGAAAACAAAACCCCTTTTTTCGTTTTCTTTTTATTTTTCTCAAAAATTCGGCAGAGTTTCGGTACTATTTGGACATTGATTTTTTTTTTCAAAAAAGGTGATTAACACTCTTAACCCTCTACACTGCTATTTATTTTTATTTTTTTTCAAATTTTCTCAATATTCAAAAGCCAGTCAGCATGCAAGTCTGAAGCAAATAAATGCACAAATAGCATGTAAGATACATCAGGATGGTCTTTTTCATTTCAGGTACACATGTCCTAGACAGACTCATGTGACGATCCAAAGGGTCATCACCTGTTTCCTCACTCGTTCCGTGCTTTCGAGGCCTTGAAAACCTCATTTTTACTTACCTCGATTTGCATGCGCAGTCCGGGCGCATAGCCGGAAAACTTTTATGTTGAAATATGTGAATTCTGTAAAAAATTTGAAGAATTTAGATATTAATATGATTACAGTTGACTTTGGTAAACTTTTTTGGTAAACAGACCCGGACCCGAGATTGGACGGTCCCGGAAGGTCCGTAGAAAAATATCGGACTCGGTCATGTGCCCGGAGTCGAATTCGGAGGTCTAGAGCCCGAGATATGAATTTTTCCGTGAAATTGTTTTTCTGAAATTGTTAAGGAAAATGGAAATGAAAGTTTATTAAAATACTATGGTATCGGGCTCGTATTTTGGTTCCGATGCCCGGTACAAGTCTTATATATTGTTTAAGCGCTTTTTGTGAAGTTTGGTCAAAATCGGACGTCGTTTGACGTGTTTCGGACTATAAGTTCCAAGTTTGAAAATTTATGAAGTTTAGAAGAAAAATCATGAGTTTTGAGGCTTGATTCTATGTAAATGATTTTATTTTGGCGATTTGATCGCGCGAGCAAGTCCATAGGGTATTTTTGAGGTTGTGTGCATGTTTGGTTTGGAGGCCCGAGGGATCGGGTGAGTTTTGGATAGGCATCGGATTGCATTTCTCATATTTGAAAAAGCTGGTATTCCTTAGTTCTGGTATCTTCGCATTTGCAAAGAATTTTCTCGCAAATGCGAGCTTCGCAAATGCGAATGAACCATCGCAAATGCGAAGGAGGGGAAGGCCGGGCAGGATCGCAATTGCGATAAAGAATTCGCAAATGCAAAGTCTGGTATGATGGGCTGTAGTCGCAAATGCGACGTCCTTGCTCGCAAAAGCGAGATGGCCTTGGTCGCAAATGCGATAAATCATTCGCAAATGCGAACCTAGGCAGCCAGACCTGGGTTCGCAAATGCGATCCCAGATGTCGCATTTCCCAAGAAAACATTGTTCGCAATTACCATATCTGCAGCCCAGCAATTTTTATACTTTGTTGAAATTTCATCACTTTTCACCATTCTTTCAAAACTCAAATCCCACAAGCGATTTTTCATGAGCAAACTTCATCCCAAAACACTTGTAAGTTGATTTTTACTCGATTCTTTCAATCTTTAACATCATTAAATATGTTTTCCACTTGAAATCAAGGATTTTCATGGGTGAAATTGGGATTTTTGGGTAGAACCTAGGTTTTCTATAAATTGGGGAGTTGGACCTCGATTTGAGGTCCGATTTCAAAACAAATTACATATTTGAGTTTGCAGGGGAATTAATAATCGGGTTTTTGTCCGAACCTCGGGTGGGCCAGGGGCATTTTTGGAATTTTTGGGAAAAACTTGGGAAAATCTTTTTTATGCATTCAAATTGATTCATATAGTGTTTATTAAAGTAATTGAACAGTTTGTGATTAGATTCGAGCGAATTGGAGGTGGAACCGCAAGGTAAAGTGATAGTTGAGGATTAAGTGGATTTCAAGGCTTTGAGGTAAGTGTTTGGTTTAACCCTAGCTTGAGGGAATAGGAGTTGAGTCTTGTTGCTAATTGCTATGTTATCGAGTACGATGTATAGGCATGGAAACGAGTATCTATACATCGATGTCTAGCATGACCGTGAGTCTTTATGATGTGATTACCATGACTTGGTTGTGAACTCCGTGTTTATTGGAGAAATTCTATGTGTTGTGAATAACATGTGAACGGTAAAATAATTATTTGATTCTTGGGAGCATTGGCTTGAATTGTGATACGATTATTGAAAGTATTTGAAATGACTTGATTCTTTGGAGCGGTTGCTCAAAATGGTAGAGTGAATTATAAGATAAGAAAAGTAAGAAAAAGAAAGCGTTGTTGATTATTCCCTTGCCGGGACGTTTGGTTGAACTTGTTGGATTCTTTCCCTTGCCGGGATTTTTGTCAAATGTTTGCTTATTGTTATGTCCTTTGATTATGATTGTTGTTTGGGGAACCATACTATTAAATGATATTGAGGAGCGGGTTACACGCTGCAACAATGATACCTGATAAATGGTATGGGTCGGGTTGCACGCCGCAACAAGGATATATGAGGATCGGGTTGCGCGCCGCAACAATGATACCTGATAAATGGTATGGGTCGGGTTGCACGCTGTAACAATGATATATGAGGAGCGGGTTGCATGCCGCAACAGTGATATTTGTGGAGCGGGTTGCACGCCGCAACAGTGATATTTGTGGAGCGGGTTGCACGCCGCAACAGTGATATTTGTGGAGCGGGTTGCACGCCGTAACAATTGTTGACAATATATGTTTATATTGAACATTGTTTCCTTGGTTATTGTGAATCTAAGCTGCTTTAGTTATTATTCGGGATTTCTGTTGTTAATGTTATCTCCTCATAGTATGTTCCCCCCTCCCATATTGTTAGTTGTTTGGTATTTCGTTTCCGTTGTATATTTATAACTGCACAGGTTTATGTGGTGACCAGTCTAGCCTCGTCACTACTTCGCCGAGATTAGGCTAGACACATACCAGTACATGGGGTCGGTTGTGCTGATGCTACACTTCTGTGCATTTTTGCACAGGTCCAGGTTTTGAGGAGCAGCAACAGCAGTAGTACGGGAGCAGGATTTCATCATCACGAGACTGAGGTAGCCTTGAAGGCGTCTTCAGGCCCAGCGTCTCTTCTTTATGCTTTTATTATTTGACTGTTGCCTCATTGTTTCGAGACAGACAGCTGTTATATTTCTTCCAGACCTTTGTAGTTAGTTTATTCTTAGAAGTTCGTGAGTACTGCGACACCAAATCTTGGGTAGAGGCTATTAATGACTGTTCCGTATTTTGATTCGTATTTATCAGAAGCACTTCCGCTATTGTTCTCATTAGAATTAATTTTTTATATTGATGTTACTGATTGTTAATATAATTGTTTAATGATGAAAAGGTAAATAAGTTGGCTTGCCTAGCTACCACGAGTAGGCGCCATCACGATCCCGATGGTGGGAAATTCGGGTCGTGACAAGTTGGTATCAGAGCACTAGGTTACATAGGTCTCACAACTCATGGACAAACTTAGTAGAGTCTGAGGGGTAGGCATGGAGACGTCTGTACTTGTTCCCCAGACTCTATTGAGTTAGGAAAAATCTCTCATTGTTCTTTCTTGTCGTGCGATTTGGTTTCTGAAATGCTGATTGAATTTCTACTATGTTCTTTGGCAGATGGCGAGAACATGCGCTTCCTCATCCACCGATCAGCAGTCCGAGCCCCAGGCAGCTCCCGCTAGGGGCAGAGGACATGGCCACGCTAGGGGTAGGGCCCAGCCACCAGCAGCAACACCAATGGCAGACCCTCAGGTTGGCCTTGACGAGGAAGTTCCGGCCCCATCCCAGACCGTTCCGGTAGGCCCAGCTCAAGTCCCATAGGGGTTTATTGCTACCCCAGTTCTTCAGGACGCCTTGGTCCGGTTGGTTGGCCTCATGGAGAGTGTCACCCGAGCAGGATTGCTTCCTGTAGCACCAGCCACTTCCTAGGATGGAGGAGGAGCCCAGACTCCTGCTGTACGTACTCCGGAGTAGATAGCTCCCTAGACTCAGGTTCCACTGGTTCAGACAGCTGCGGCAGTTTAGCCGGGGGTAGTTGCACAGATCGATGATGGAGCGGCTATGTCCGCAGATGCTTTATGGAGTTTGGACAGATTCACCAAGCTCTTCATTCAGCGGAGCTTCTTCTGAGGACCCCAGGATTTCCTATATAGCTGCCACGAGGTTCTTCGGAACATGGGCATTGTGGAGTCCAATGGAGTTGATTTTGTGGCTTTTCATTTATCTGGATCTGCCAAGACTTGGTGGAGGGATTACTATTCAGCCAGACCAGCAGGGTCGCCGCCTTTGACTTGGGATCAGTTCTCGGAGTTGTTTCTAGAGAAGTTTCTTCCCATTATTCAGAGGGATGCTTATCGGAGGCAGTTTGAGCACCTCCAGCAGAGGTCTATGACGGTCACCCAGTATGAGACCCGGTTTATCGATCTAGCTCGTCATGCCCTCGTCATATTCCCCACTGATAGGGAGAGGGTGAGGAGATTTATTGATGGTTTGATCCAGCCTATTCGTCTTCAGATGGCCAGAGAGGCGGGTAGTGACATTACTTTTCAAGAGGCGGCCAATGTGGCCCGGAGGACCGAGATGGTTCTATCACAGGGGGTGGTCATAGGGAAGACAAGTGGCCCCGTCACTCAGGTCGATTCGGTGGTGCCTCATCTGGAGGCAGGGATTCTTATGATAGGGGCCAGTCTTCCAGGCCTTTTCAGTCAGCCCTCCAGGCTTCACAGGGTGTCTCAGGTGATCGTGGTTTTCGTGGACAGTATTCTGATCAGCAGCCCATTAGTGCACAGTCTCTCCAGAGTGTTCGTCGAGGTCATTCGGGCCGTCAGGGCCAGTCTCATTGTACAGAGGGATGTTATGAGTGTGGTGAGTATGGTCACATCAGGAGACCTTGCCCGAGATTGAGGGGCACACAATCACAGCAACAGGGTCCTCGCCCCATGATTTAGGCACCAGTTGACCCACAGCCTGCCCAGCTAGCCAGGGGCAGGGGTGGGGATCATAGAGGTGGGGTCGAGACCGTAGAAGTAGAGGTCGTGCTGCCAGAGGTACGGGCCAGCTGGTGGCTGATCGTCCTAGAGATATGGTTCAAGGAGGTGGAGCTGAGCCCCGATTTTATGCTTTACCAGCCAGGCCCAAGGCAGAGGCGTCAGATGCTGTTATTAAAGGTACTATTCTGGTTTGTGATAGAGATGCGTTAGTGCTATTTGACCCTGGGTCTACATATTCATATGTGTCTTCCTATTTTGCACCCTGCCTGGCTATGTCTAGTTATGCTTTGGACATTCCTATTTATGTGTCTACATCGGTGGGTGAGTCCATAGTAGTCGGCCGCGTGCATCGTTCCTGTGTGGTTGTGTTTGAGGGTCGTGAGACCCGTATTGATCTAATGCTATTAGATATGGTGGATTTTGACGTTATATTGGGGATGGATTGGTTGTCCCCGTATCATGCTATCTTGGATCGCCACGCCAAGACGGTGACCTTGGCCTTGCCAGAATTGCCCCGACTATAGTGCAGAGGGGCCTCAGGTCATGCTACTCGCAGTGTTATTTCCTATGTTAAGGCTCGACGCATGGTCGAGAAGGGGTGTTTATCTTATCTGGCATATGTTCTTGACTCCAGCGCAGAGGTTCCTTCTATTGACTCGGTTCCTATTGTCCGGGAGTTTCTCGAGGTTTTCCCTTCAGAACTGCTGGGTATGCCGCCCGACAGGGACATTGATTTATGTATTCATCTGGTTTCGGGCACACAGCCCATTTCTATTCCGCCGTATCGCATGGCCCCGCTAGAGTTAAAAGAGTTAAAGGACCAATTGCAGGATTTGCCAGAGAAGGGTTTTATCTGGCCTAGTGTTTCTCCTTGGGGTGCGCCGGTGTTATTTGTAAAGAAGAAGGATGGTTCGATGCGGATGTGTATTAGGCAATTGAACAAGGTGACGATAAAGAACAAATATCCACTACCGAGGATTCATGATTTGTTTGACCAGCTTCAGGGAGCAAGAGTGTTCTCAAAGATAGACTTGAGATCTGGCTACCATCAGCTGAGGATTAGGGCGTTTGATGTCCCTAAGACAGCATTCCGCACTCGGTATGGGCACTACGAGTTTTTAGTCATGTCATTTGGGTTGACCAATGCGCCAACAGCATTTATGGAGTTGATGAACCGAGTGTTCAGGCCTTATCTAGACATGTTAGTGATAGTCTTTATAGATGATATTCTGGTGTACTCCCGCAGCCGGGAAGAGCACGAGCAGCACCTCAGAGTGGTTCTCCAGACTCTGAAGGATAGACAGTTATATGCTACGTTTTCGAAGTGCGAGTTCTAGTTGAGTTCGGCTGCATTTCTGGGTCATATTGTATCAGTAGAAGGAATTCAGGTGGACCCAAGGAAGATTGAGGCAGTCAAGAATTGGCCTCGGCCAGCTTCGGTGACCGAGATTCGGAGTTTCTTGGGGTTAGCAGGTTATTATCGTCGGTTCGTGGAGGGATTTTCGTCTATTGCAGCCTTGATGACCAGATTGACCCAAAAGGGTGCCCAGTTCAGATGGTCAGATGAGTGTGAGGCGAGCTTTCAGAAGCTCAAGACAGCTCTGACTACGGCACCGGTATTGGTTTTGCCCACGGGTTCAGGGCCGTACACAGTCTATTGTGATGCTTCCCATATTGGGCTTGGAGCAGTATTGATGCAGGATGGCAAAGTTATTGCCTATGCTTCGAGACAGTTGAAGATCCATGATGTCACACCTCCTTTTGGCGCTACCGCACCCCGCGAAGGGCATGATAAAGGGAGTTTTTCCAATTAAAGGACAATCGAAACGGGATTCGTTTATTAAGAGATTCAGAGTCGCCACTTGGGAGATTTATGGTGTTCCAAGTCATCAGTTGAATCCCGAATCGAGGAAAAGATTTGACTCTATTTAACAGTCTGCGAACCAAAAATCCGGATAAGGAATTCCGTTAACCCGGGAGAATATGTTAGGCATTCCCGAGTTCCGTGGTTCTAGCACGGTTGCTCAACTCTCATATTTGGCTTATTTATCTGATTTATAACATGTTTTAACTTATGTGAAAATTTTGACTCTTCATCGCTTTTATTATTATTATTTTAACAAAGAATTGCAACGTTGTGAAAATGTATCTCGAACCACGTCATATCAATGTACCCGTGGTTATCGACACATTTCGACTCCGTTGAGATTTGGATTTGGGTCACATAAATGTGCACCCAAATTTAAGAAAGTAATTTATTAAAGGCGCGCCTAGAGCGACTAGCGTACCATTATTTTGGGTAAGGCCGTGAAATTTTGCTAAATGGCTCATCCCGCAGTCTAAGTAAAAACGCGTATAGAGGGCCCCGCAGCTTAGGTATTTTTGTTTGTCGAGGCTCGTCTCATTCATTATTTTTTAAAAGAATTACAACGTCATGGATATGCATCTCGAACCACGTCACAATCAATGTACCTATGATTATTGACACATTTCGACTTCGTTGAGATTTGGATTTGGGTCACATAAATGTACACCCGAGTTTAGGGAGGTAATGTTATTAGAACCGCACCTAAAGAGTCTAACGCGTTATTATTTTGGGGAAGGCCGTGCAATTCACTAAATGACACATCTCGAAGTCTAATTATTTTTAATATATATATTTATGATGGCCCCGCATTTTGCATTTTATTTGGCGAGGCTCGTCTCATTTATTTTAAAAGGATCGTCCTAAAGTGACTTAATTTTTCTATTGAGTTCGTCTCTAAAAATGAAAGAAGAAAAAGATCCTAATTAATTTACATGCTTGAAAATTGTTATAGTAAGGTTCCGAATGCAGTTTGTTAAATCAGAAAATAGGTGCAATATGGGCAGTCCGTTTGCCAACGTGGGCCCAGGTCCATCGCATGTAGTATTAAATGGGACCTGGGCCATCTTATTCCAATATTGGGCCTAGTTAAATTATTCTACACATGTTCATAATTTTGCAAAGCTGAAATGCAAAAATGATGAAGTTTAATTAAGCAAACTACTGCAAGTTGTAGAAAAACAATCAATTGGAATGAGGTAACTTAGAGGTCTAGTTTTAATCCTAAGTTCAAACCATTTGCATGCAGATCGCCCTAAAAATTAGCGGTCTATTAACCTGATTATACTTGTCATGCATTTGAACGTATACTACCTAATAACCAAGCTAAAACAGAATATTATTTATTACACTACTACAAAGTTGGCCAATTACAAAAGGGGGCAGAAATTTACATAATTGTATTATATGAAATATTCTAACTATAATCAGTGAAGAAGAAGGTTAAAACTAATTAGAGACTTCAAACTTCCACTCTTTCATATGTATTCATGCTACATGTTTCAACTTACAATAGTCAGTGTATCAGTTGTGTACCTGATATGGAAAAATAAGAAACATGAGTGATCAGCACAGCAGTAGTATACAGTAACAACAACAACCAGCAACAAGACACAACCCGGTAATTCCAGAAATATTTCAAACCAAACAAGACTGGTACCAATTCCAACATAGCAATACAAACACCCTAGGGAGAACTTGAATTGAACCAAATTTGGACCCAAAATTCCAATGATACCGTTATACACTCAAACAGACTGATTCTTAAGCTTTCAGAAGAAGTTCTCTCTTAGACTTTTTAAGGAAAAACTCACAAGACTGATTTTTCGGACTCAAAAAAAGACCCCTTATTCTGTCCAAATCTACCTCTATTTATATCCAAAGAACCTCTTATCTCCAGCCCCTAGGAGCATTTAATAATCAAGAAGACATTCTGCCCATGATATTCTCTTACCAGCCCATTACTAAGTGTTTTGTGCCTTTTTAAATTCGTTTGTCCCCCACTACCATTTGTCTAGTTCATTAATTAATTCAAAGGTCATGGGCATTATTTTTAATTACTTCTTTTAACACCTCCCCATACCACTATGTCTTGTTCCCCACTATGCATTAAACAGTACCTTATTTTAATACTATTATTGCTTAGTGAAAAAAACACTCAACATAAATAATTCAGCAAGTTGTCAATTCTCGGATTACCCCTAAAATTACTGAAATTACTATTCTACCCCAAAACCTTCAATCTGTAAAAAATTATCAACTGATCAAAACCGATTCCTAATTAAACACCAAATCACTATAGCTATAACCAAATCAAGCCTAACAATTGACTAATTAAACACATAAAACTAATTTACAATCAACAACATTAGGACGAGACAACATGGTCAGATTCACATCAGAAACAAACTTAACGGAACAAACAAGTAGATTCAACTTACTAAAATCAATCATCAATTGAACTTCAAATTAAAACCAAACCAAGATGAAGGATTCAGTGAATTAATAAGAGGCATTCAAAATGAAGCTAAAGCATGGTAGACTAATGAACACAAAAATGAAACACAAGTTATAAATTCTAAATATTTTACACAACTATTAAAATAGAATCATACTAACAAAACAAAGAAGATGAAGGGCAGACCTGAATAAACTTTCTGATTAAACCGAAATGAAGCAACAATTACAACTGCACATTGATACGAGAATGGCGTGGTGATGGGGCAGGTTCGTCAACGTTGGGTGGAGATTGGGTTTTGGAAATGGCGGACAACAGCTGTGGTCGTTCATGGCTGGACGTGAGGAAGACAAAGATGAAGGGCTATTTTGGTCATCGATGGGAGCTTGGAGATGGCAGTGGTCGTTTGGTTAGAAGAAGAAGAAGGAGGGTAGCCATGGATGTGGTCGTTTGGGTGGTTGAACGACGGGGAAAGGCTGGTGACGGCTTGGGGGTTGTTTGGGTGTTTAAGCTTTGTTAGGGTTTTTGAGGATGAAGAAGATGAAGGTGGGGAGTGGCGTTGGGGTCTTTAGGGTTTGGGTGATTAGGAAGGAATGAAAAATGACAAAATGAGAGAGGTGTGTATGGTTTGGGCTATGGGGCAGCCGGGCCAGGGGATTTTTGGGTTGGGTAAGGGGTGTTTTGGGCTAGTTTGTTTAATTTGAAAGATGGCCCAATCCAAATTTCCTTCTATTTTTGTTCTCTTCCATTTATTCAATTTCCTAATTAATAAAACTAAAAATGTTAAGATTAAATTATAAAAACCAAAGTTATCTTAAAATACTAATTAACTCCTAATAATAATTATCACACATAATTAAATACCAATTAAAAATAAGATCACACAATTGGACATTAAATGCTAAAAATGCAAAATACATTATTTTTATGATTTTTTCATTTGGTAAAACAACTTAATTACTCCTAATTGTAGAATTAAATCCTAAATGCAAATGCAATATATTTTTGTATTTTCATTAATTTAACAAATAAACATGCACAGACAAATACAAATAATTATCCAAAATGCCACGAAAAATCTCAAAATTGCACACAAAGGAAAATTGTTTTATTTTGAATTTTTTGGGAGTATTTCTCGTATAGGGCAAAAATCACGTGCTTACAGCTGCCCCTCTTTGTCTGAAGACACAAAGAGCTTTCGTGCAAAGATAAAGTGAGCGAGCGAATTTTTTGCTCGTTTGAGTACTCCGTGTGAAGCATTTTTTGAGAAGATTTGACCGAACCTTTGCTTCAAAAGGTCTCATACATATCCCTGGCCAAAAGGGAATCAGGTCAATGTAGTTCGGGAAGTTTTGGTAGCTGGGACTACCTTGGAACTGTGATTTTGTTGTTACTTCTGTTGCATGCTGCTACCACTACTTACCGATCTCCTTATTACACCGCGCTAAACAGAAAAATAAGAAGCTAGACTAAACTAGTTTATGAATTGCAAAATCCTATCTAGATCTTCAGGCTTGCTCTTGTCGCCTTGCTTTCTCGTTGACTTGCTTCCTCTGATGTTTGTTCATTTCAGACTTCACTCGTCGTCCTTTCTTGATTGTCGAACTTGGACTGTTTATTTCCTTCTTGTGGGCTTCGCATTATTTTTCTTCGAAGCTTTAACTGAACATCACTGCCTTCCTTTTGATTTCTGAATTTGGATTTATGCTGGGGATTTTTGTGGCAACCCTCCGCTCTTCGGGAGGGCTCCTGACTTCAAGACTTGAAATGTAAAAGACATCTTAGGTGAAAGTTTTCAACAGACTAAGATTTTGACTCTAGGAGATAATTCATCAAACTAGGTCCATTTTTGTGATTACTTAAAATGTAAAGACTGAAATATATTCCTCCGTTATACGGGCGGGCTCCCGACTTCGAAATTTGAAATTAAAAGACTGACATGTAAAGACTAGAATGTAAAGATTGAAATGATTGATATCATAGGAGAAAGATTCGTCAGACTAAGATTTTGATGCTAGGAGATAATTCATTAGACTGGGTCTAAATTTATGTGATCTCGGGAGAAAGATTTATCAGACTGAGATTTTGATATCTTAGGAATATCTTAGGAGAAAGATTCATCAGACTAAGATTTTGACGCTAGGAGATAATTCATCAGACTAGATCCATTTTTGAGTTTACTTAAAATGTAAAGACTGAAATGTATTCCTCCATTATACGGGCAGGATCCCGACTTCGAAGTTTGAAATTTAAAGACTGAAATGTAAAGACTGGAATGTAAAGATTGAAATGATTTATATCTTAGGAGAAAGATTCATCAGACTAAGATTTTGACGCTAGGGGATAATTCATCAGACTAGGTCTATTTTTATGTGATCTCAGGAGAAAGATTCATCAGACTGAGATTTTGATATCTTAGGAGAAAGATTCATCAGACTAAGGTTTTGACGCTAGGAGATAATTCCTCAGACTAGGTCTAAATTTGTTATTACTTAAAATGTAAAGACTACA